>JAQHUG010000127.1:823731-846537 GCA_028555095.1 Dicrostonyx torquatus | reverse complement strand
TGAGGTAGGTTGATTCCCAGTTTTCTGAGAAACCGCCGCACTGATTTCCAAAGTGGTTGTACAAGTTTGCATTCCCACCAGCAATGGATGAGTGTTCCCCTTACTCCACATCCTCTCCAGTATAGGCTATCATTGGTGTTTTTGATTTTAGCCATTCTGACAGGTATCTCAAAGTAGTTTTGATTTGCATTTCCCTGATTGCTAAGGAAGAAGAACATGTCCTTAAGTATCTTTTGGCCATTTGAAATTCTTCTGTTGAAAATTCTTTGTTTAGTTCAGTACACCACTTCTTAATTGGGTTATTTAGAATTTTAATGTCTAATTTCTTGAGTTCTTTATATATTTTGGAGATCAGTCCTTTGTCTGATGTGGGGTTGTCAGTTCCTTCTTATGCTGAGCTTTTGATTGAAATTCAGATTTTCATAAATTTTGACATGAATTTGGAAATAAGAGATATCAGAAAAATACCAAGTCTTTCTTCTTGGAACTGTTTCATAATTTTTAGGATATAAGGTTTGTTATTTCTTGTCATATTTATCAGTAAGTTTCTCATATCTATGTGGTATTGTAAATTGACTCTTGTAAACTTCAAAATTTCGTTGGCTTACTGCTAGCATATAGAAATAAAATGGTGATTTAATTTTCACTTGTAGCCTACATTTCTTTAGGTTCCCTAGGACCACTTACATAGACGACTGCTAACAAAGAAAATCTGATATTTTATTTTCCAATATGTAGATCTTTGATTTCCTTTTCCTTGCTTTGATGTGCTGACTAGTACATCTTGTATATTGTTGAATACAAATGGCAAGGGGGAGCACATCTTTACCTTGTTTATACCCTTTAAAACCCTTTACATTTATTTCTCTCTGTCTCTCTCTCTTTCTCTCTCTTTGTAGACATGCACATGTTTTCTGGGCATATGTGTCAAGGAATGCAGGTGGAGCTCAGAGGACAACTACTGGGACTTTGTTCTCTGCTTTCATTATGTAGATTTGGAGGACTGAATGCAATTTCTTAGGTGTGGCAGCACTTTTTCCGTGACACCATCTCACCAACCTTGTTTGTAATTTTATAAAGAGTAAGCTCAGTTGTAGATAATATAATCAAAGATTATAGGTTTTTATAGCTATCCTTTATCATAGTTAGTGGGTTGCATTCCATTCCTAGCTTGCTAAGACTTTTTTCATCATTAATGCATGCAGAATTTTGTCCAGAATATTTTTCTTTCTCAAATATTTTATATTTACTTATTTTATTTTATGTGTTTGAGCATTTTGCTTGCATTCATGTATATGTACCATGTGTGTGCCTGGTGCTCTTGGAGGCCAAAAGAGGGAACCAGATCCCACAGAACTGGAGTTACAGATGCTTGTGAGCTACCATGTGGTGCTGGGAATCAAACCTGGATCTTCAGCAAGAGCAACAAGTGCTCTTAACTTTTGAGCCATCTCTCCAACCCCCACTCCAACCCCCTGCCATGTGATGCTGGACAGTGAACCTAAGACTTCAGGTAAATGTTCTTCTGGACATGAATGATGGAATGTTTTTCTTTATTTCTTTTTACATACTTTCACCCACTCTTCGCTGGTAAGTTAATTTCTTCACTGGTATTAGACCTACTTTTTTGGGATTCTAATATATATTGAACATCAGCTGAGGAGTACAGCTGTGGAACTGATTGGTTTTTTGGACTTTCTATCAGGAGACAGTCATTGTTGGATTAGCCAAACCATAACCAGTAATCTTCTCCAATAAATCCCGTTTATATATGCATATATTTTCACTCTATCATTTTATTCACTCATTCTATCATTTCTGTTTCCCTAAAGAAACCTAATAAATACAATTTCTTGATTTTTTTCAAATTCAAGACCAATATTGCTTTTTTTTGGAATAAATCCTGTTAACTTATATTTTATATTCTTTTATATGTTGTTGGGTTCAATTTATTACAGTTTTAAGATTTTATCTATATTTATAAGGGCTACTGATCTATTATTTTTTGTTGTGTAATGATTTTGTGTGATTTGGACATCAGGGAAATGCTAGCCTCACACACTAAATTAGAAAATGCTTTTCTCGTCTTTACTTTCTGTAATACTTGTGTTTAGTTCTCCATTTATGCCATCTGGACCTGGAGTTTTTGATGTGGCAATGATTTCAACTACAATGCTAATATCTTTAATAGATATGGGGCTAAGTATGCTGATGCATGTCTGTAATCTCAGCTTTTGAGAAGATTGTGAATTATGGGCCAGCCTGGGCTATATAAAAACATCCTTATTAAAACAACAAAATAAGGGAGGCCAAAATGACTCAGCAAATAAGGGTGCTGGCCACCACACCTGATGACTTGAGTTGAAGCAGAAAATGATTCTTGCAAGTTGTCCTCTGGTATCTACATCTATACCATGGCTTATATGTGTTTATGTGGATTCAATTCAGAGCCTTGTACAGGATAGGAGAGCAATCTACCAAGAACCCACATCCGTAGACACCTTCTTTTCTATGTGTATCCAATGCTATACATTTCTCACCAGGGACCACTTCATGAACTACATATCACAAATGTTCATGTTTGAAGTTCTTTGTTTTTATTTTCCATCAGTTTGAAATACCTTCTAATGCTTTAAAAATTATTTTCCTAGTCATTAGTTATTATATAGAAGCATATATTTTAACTTCTAGATAGTTTGGGATTATCTAGATAGTTTATTAACTTCTAATTTAATTCTTTTTGATCAGAGAACACATTTGTTTATTTGAGACAGGATCTCATGTAATCCAGGTTGACCTCAAGTTTGGTTGTAGCTAAGATGAACTTCAATTTTGATCTTCCTACCCCCATCTCCAAAGTACTAGAATTGCAGAATTACATCATTATGCCTGACTAAGTAAAAATACTTTGAGTGAAAAAACCCTTTTAATAGTATTGAAACTTGTTCTGTGGCTTTTTCTTAATTATGTCTTTTAGTTGTGTATTGCCAGTGCTTTGAAATCTTGGATTTTTTATAATTTATAGGGATGGCTTCTCCCAAGATTGACTAGTTCCTAGAGACAGCAAAGACCTTATTAGGGACTATTGCCTTTCATATATAAACCAGTCAATCTAGAAGTCACTTCATCAATTATCTATATTTCTTAAAAACTGTAATGGCTATACAATTAATGTTGCTATGAACACAGTTGAGCAAATGTCCTTGTGGTACAATTGAGCATCCTTTGGGTATATGCCCAGGAGTGATATTGTTGGGTCCTGGGGTAGATAGATTCCCAATCGCCATACTGATTTCCAAAGTGGCTGTACAAGTTTGCACTCCCACCAGTAATGGAGGAGTATTTCCCTTACTTCACATCCTCTCAAGCATAAGCTGTCATTAGTGTTTTTGGTCTTAGCCATTCTGACAGGTGTAAGATGGAATCTCAGAGTTGTTTTGTTTCCTTTTCTCTGGTGGCTAAGGATGTTGAGCAATTCCTTAAGTGTCTTTTGGCCATTTGAGATTCCTCTGTTGAGAATTCTCTATTTAGATCTGTACCCCATTTTTTTTGGTTTTTTGAGACAGGGTTTCTCTGTAGCTCTTGATCCAGTCCTGGAACTTGCTATGTAGGCCAGGCTGGGCTCGAACTCACAGATATCCATCTGCCTCTGCCTCTCGAGTGCTGGGATTAAAGTCATGCATCTCCACTGCCTGGCTATGGATCTATACCCCATTTTTAATTAAATTATTTTGTATTTTGATGTCTAACATCTTGCGTTCTTTCTATATTCAGATGTGGGGTTAGTAAAGATCTTTTCCCATTCAGTTGGCTGCTGTTTTGTCTTATTGACCATCTCCTTTGCCTTCTCAGTTTCAGGATGTCCCACTTATTGTCCATCTTAGTGGCTGTGCTACTTGTGTTACAGTGGTTTCCTGTGCCAATGCATTCAAGGCTACTTCCCACTTTCTCTTCTATGAAGTTCAGTGTGACTGGATTTATGTTGAGGTCTTTGATCTACTTGGACTTGATTTTTGTGCATGGGGATAGATATGGATCTATTTGCCTTCTTCTACATGTAGACATACAGTTATGCCAGTACTATTTGTTGAAGATGTTTTCTTTTTTTTCCATTGTATAATTTAACTTCTTTGTGAAAAATCAGGTGTTCGTATGTGTGTGGATTAATATCAGTGTCTTTGATTCAATTCCATTGGTCCACCTGTCTATTTTTGTGCCAATACCAAGCTGTTTTCATTACTATAGCTCTATAGTAGAGTTTGAAATCAGGGATGGTGATGCCTCTAGAAGTTCCTTTACTGTACGGAGTTGTTTTGGTTATCCTGGGTTTTTTGTTTTCCATATGAAGTTGAGTATTGTTCTTTCAAAGTCTGTGAAGAATTGTGTTGCGATTTTGATGGGGATTGCATTGAATATGTAGATTGCTTTTGGCAGGATTGCCTTTGTTTACTATGTTGAGCCTACCTATCAAAGAGCATGGGAGATCTTTCCATTTTCTGGTATCTTCTTCAAATCAGGCACTAGGGAAATTCCCAGGAATCCACAAGGACAACCCCAACTAAGACTCTAAGTGGAAAGAGTGCCTTAACTGGCCTTCTGCTGTAAGCAGGATTGATGACTACCTTAATTGTCATTGTAGAACCTTCATCCAGTAACTGATGGAAGCAGATGCAGAGACTCACAGCTAGCACTGGGCCTAGCTCCTGGAATTCAGTCATAGAGAGAAAGGAACAATAATAATATGAGCAAAGGGGTCAAGACCATGATGGGGAAACCCACAGAGACAGCTGGCCTGAGCTAGTGGAAGCTCACTGACTCTGGACTGACAACTGGGGAACCTGCATAGGACCAATCTAGGTCCTCTGAATGTGAGTGTTAGTTGTGTGGCTTGAGCAGTTTGTGGAGCCACTAACAGTGGAACCAGTATTTATCCCTACTGCATGAACTGGCTCTTTAGAGCTCGTTCCCTATGGAGAGATACCTTGCTCAGCCTAGATATAGGGAGGAGGACCTTGGTCCAGGCTCAAATGATGTGACAGACTTTGTTGACTCCCCATGGGAGGCCTCACCCTCTCTGAGGAGTGGATGGTAAGGCGGGTGGGAGAAGGTGGAGGGAGTAGGAGGGAAGGGAGAGGGAACTTGGATTGGTGTGTAAAATAAAAAAAAAGATTGTTTTAAAAATAGACATCACATCTTAGGAACAAAAAATAAGAAATAATTTCAACATGCCATCAGGTTATATCTTCCACAAATTTTGTATTTCTCTTCATTTATGTCAGTTTTGTCCATATCTAGTAATAAACATGCCTCCCTTTCAAACAACCTGTAATGGCTAGATATATCACACAACATAGATACATTATAATGTCACCAATGATCTATTTTTAGAAGGACTGATCAACTTTTAAAAATATTGTAAACAATGCTGTGATGACCCTCTTTGTACAAAAGTATACACTTTTGTATGTCTTGCTGGTGGGCCTAGACGTAGGATTTCTAGACTAAAAGTGATGCCTATCTTTAAGGGTCTTATCCTCAGGTAGTAGAAAGGCTATCACATTTCTTCCCAGAAATGTCTGGGGTTCATTTTTGTCTTATATTTTGCTAACAATGAGTATGATCATTTAAAAGCATGGGATTTTTTGAGTTCCATATTTCCAAACCATCTGAAAGAAACATAAATCAGGCATTGTCATGAAACATTCATGATAAATATTCCAGTAAGTTCATCTACCTGTCATAATCATGCAGAACTGGGTATCTAACAACTAGGAACAGCTCTTGAGCCCTCAGGTCCCAAGAAAATTATTCAAACTATCTAGCTGTTTCTAACCCTGCAGTATCTTGCCTTGCCCATTCCTTTCCACTAGAGAAAAACTAAATAAAGCCTCTTGACTACATTCCCATCTCCTTCTGCCTCCTGACCAAGCCTGGTACTTCCCTGTGTTGACCTGTGGCATGCCATGCTTCCTCTTAGAATCTGGGAGTTAACCAACTATCTTTTCAATGGAATATTCTCTTGATCCTTTGGCCTTGCCATAGCTGAATTATAATAAGACTTATATTTTCAAACAGGCCAGAAGTGGAGCTGTCTTTCTAAATGTTTCATGTGATTTTAAAATAACGCATATTCTGCAGTTGTTAGCTTGAAATATTTCATAAGTGTCAAGCAGGTCAAGCCAGCTGTCAGTGTTATACGATTTTATATTTTAGTGGCATTATGTTGATTAGTCCTGTCAACTATTGAGGAAAGTATGCTGAAGTTTCAGGCCATAATTGTGAGCTTAGCTAGTTTTCCTCTCAGATTTATACATTTTCAATTTATTCATTTTAAAGTTCTGTCATCAGGTCTCTAAATGTTTAGGCTTTCATGTCATCTGGATGAATTATTTCTTTATTATGGCTCTCTTTATTTCTACTATTAGACATCACTTTGAAGTCAACCTTGATATTAATATAGCAACTCTAGTAATTATTCTGCCATCTACCCTCCAGTGGTTTTTTTCTCTAGCATTGGTTATATTATATATGTGTGTGTCCTTAAACAGTACACTGGTGAAGTTTTGAATGAAATCCTGCAAATATTTGGAGACTTCTTTTCATGCAGTTTTAAAAATAGTTCTCTCTTCTCTTCACCCCTGTCATCCTTTATTCCAAATACTTCCCCATTCTTTCCTCAAATCAGAGAGTTTTTTAGACAGCACTGGTTCCATGATTGTAGGACCCAGAACAAAATACAATGCAAATAAAAATCATTCACAAATTACTAAGGATTCTAAAGCAGTGATAACTAAGCATTAAGACAAACTTGGAGCTCTTATGGAGACCTATGCCACTATACAAATATGCAGCTGATTTTGTCACTGAGTTCCATCTGGGGTCCACCTTTCTAATAAATACAGCATGAAAATCTAATATAATCCTGCAATATGGTTGATATATAACATATACAAAAATACTTCCTTCCTTTCTGGAATTTACAAGGCCACTGAGAAGACAGTATATTCCAGTAAAAAGTTAAGCAGCACCATGAGACAAAACGATATCAATGGCCAGTTGAGTGGTGGGATGGGTGTTGCTATGGTTTCAAGATGCAGGACTTGAGAGAGACTCTAAATGAAGGATGGGGCTTAGGGAAATTCAAAGCAGAAGTAAGGGTGAAATATGATAGATGCCACATTTGATATACCTCACAATCTCACTTCATAGTCAAAATAGAGCACTAATCTATCGAACTGAAGCAAAGTACTAATATTCTCACTTTACAGATGAAAAAATTGATGTTAATGAAGACTGAGAGATTTGCTTGAACTCATGTGACTAGTGAGCAGTTTGTGTAGCTAATAAATGATCCAGAGGAGAATGAGAAGTAATCTAATTCATGTACTTTCTATGCTAGCACCCTACCAGCATAAGCAACATTTGAATGGGACAGGGCTGGAGAGATCCAGGATTAAGAGTGCTTGCCACATAGGAAGGAGGAATGAAGTTTGGTTCCCAGCAACAAAGTGATAAGCTGGGTCTATACCTGTAAGCTCAGTACTGAGATGGGTGGAGACAGGGAGATTGCTGGGGCCTTGCTGGTTTCCAGCCTAGCCAGAAAATGCAAGCTCCAGGGTCACAAAGAGACCTTATGTTAAAAAAGAATAAAGTGGAAAATGATAGAGAAGGACACTTGATGCCCTTCTCTGGACTCCACAAACACATGTGCACATACAACACATGAGTTGAGTATGCAAATGTACTCAAATACATATGAACAAAAAGAGGGTGGTGAGAATCATTAAGCCACTTTGGAGTTATCAGCTAAGACAGGTCAAAGGGAAAGATATGGTTTGATAACTTTGGGTCAGATTATTACAAAATCTTTAAATTATGGGCCTCAAATTTACACTTTCCTTTTATGGTTAAGGGAGAGGTCCTGGCAACAGAGAGTAAACTATTTTTAAATTTTCTTTCCAAATTATATTGTATAAATAATGGGATAATGGTAGAAAGTAAACCCTTGAAATTGTAGGTATCTCTTTACATAAAGTGCCAAGGGCCATATCTACTTAGTTAATCAACAAGCATAGAGATAAGAGATTCTACTCCCCCAAAGCCTTTCATCTTTTACATTCTCTTAAGAAAACCTAAGTCATTTTTCCTTTCCTTAACACTTCATTTTTTTCCCTCCAAATAGCAGCTTCTGTTTTATAGATTATTCTTGTTCTATTCTTCATTTTGGCTCTATAAAATGAACATCTGGAATTTTCCTGGGCTTATATTCTTGAAATAAAATTCTATTAAAAGATTCGTTGTGGCTCAAAGGATAATTATTGTTCTCTTTCAAAGTGGTGGAATGCTTATCATTGTAAAAGATATATTTAGCATTTCAATCCCAATTTAAGCCCTTCAATTGGCAAGTATAATCTTGCTAACACCAAATTCATCAAGTTTTAAAAAAAGAGAAAGAGACGCCTTCTTGACTATGGTATTAAACTAGGTGGGCATTGCCATCATTTTAAAAGTGAATCATTGGGAAAATTCTTAGTCCACCTACAAATGGAAATTCCTTAGAGGTTCCATCTGCCATTAAAATGCCAGAAATGCTTGCTTTTGTAAGGGTCCGATAAGAAATTTTGCAGAGTTGCGTTTGTTTCCTAGGATAATATTTCTTGGAGGCAGTTTGATTCTTTTATGTTAAGAAGCCAGGACACACTATCAATTTCCACCTTTCTCCTGATGGATATAAAAAGCACATTTTTAGGTTAGCTCTATTCTTGGGTAGGTCTTTACTTCTCATTAAAAAGTGAGATATAGGGGCTGATGAGGTGGTTCAGTGGCTAAAACAGTGTGCAACATAAATCTGATGACCTGAGTTTGATCCTCAGAACTCGTATAACAGCAGAACTTGTGCTCTGACCTCCACACATACGTCTTGCTGA
The DNA here is from genome assembly GCA_028555095.1 of Dicrostonyx torquatus. Classification (NCBI taxonomy): domain Eukaryota; kingdom Metazoa; phylum Chordata; class Mammalia; order Rodentia; family Cricetidae; genus Dicrostonyx; species Dicrostonyx torquatus. The sequence goes on along the minus strand of JAQHUG010000127.1, from coordinate 837,610 downwards.
TGTGGAATGTCCTTCTGTATATGTGTTGCTTTTATTGGTTGATGAATAAATCTGTTAAGGTCAATGGCTTAGCAGAGTAAAGCCAGGTGGAAAATCTGAACAGAGATATAGAAAGAGAGTAGGCAGACTCAAGAAGACACCAGCCAGCTGCCAATGAAACAAGACACATAGAAAATGAGGTAATTCCATAGCCACATGGTAATACATATCGGCCCAAAAGTGTTTGAATTCATATAGTTTCTGTGTGATTATTTGGGTCTGGGAGGTCAGGAAATAAAAGCCCAGTCTTTGTTTACAAATGACGCCCAAACGTTTGGCAAGAATTTTTACATAAAGCCTGAAAAAGCATTAAAAAATGGATTCTAGACAGACAACAGAGTCAAGCGCAGCTTCTTGGTAATCTCCGGTAGGCTGTTTGCTGGCGGCAGGCAGAGGCACCGGGCTTCCTGACTCAGCTTTAGTGGTAAAAACCTTGCAGCTCTTTTAAGAGGCCCTGCCATCAAACAATTAAATGGTGTTTATGAGCAGTCAGCATCAAGCTTCTTGGTGGTAGCATGGATCTAGAAACTCCACAGAGTTGTTGGCAAAACACATGGCTCCCACCAGTATCTCTGCCAGGAAGCTAGACTCTCAGAAAGTTAAGGAATGGGGTGGAGCCAGCCGTCAAAGCTACAGCTTTTTTTTTTTTTTTGGTTATTTTGGTTATTTTGGTTTTTCGAGACAGGGTTGCTCTGTGTATCTCTGGCTGTCCTGGAACTCACTCTGTAGACCAGGTTGGCCTCGAACTCACAGAGATCCACCTGCCTTTGCCTCCCAGAATGTTGGGATTAAAGGTATGTGCCACCACTGCCTGGCCGTTTAGCAGATCTTAAAGACGCATGTGCTCAGAAAAAGATAGAGATATACATACAGTAAAGACAGATGCAGATGAAAAAAAAAATCTCGAAACGGTTTACATTGTGTTTAAAAATATATGTAGATTTGGGAGAGAAAAGAAAAAGAATAGAGAAAGTCCATAAAAAGAAATAGAGTGGCTGGGCATGGTGACACATGCTTTTAATCCCAGCACTCAGGAGGCAGAGGCAGGCTGATCTCTGTGAGTTCAAGTCCAGCCTGGTCTACAGAGTGAGTTCCAGGACAGCCAAAGATACACAGAGAAACCCTGTCTCATAAAACAAACATAAAAATTAAAAATAAAATAAAAGAAATAGAAAAAAGCCACGCAAAGAAAGAAAATACACAGAGAGTTTGAATATTGTATGTCATTGTGGGTTTTTTTTGAATTTTTGGACTACAGAGAAACGTTTGATTCTGGGGCTGCTAAGCTAAACCAACATATATATATATATATGTGTGTGTGTGTGTGTGTGTGTGTGTGTGTGTGTGTGTGTATGTGTGTATATATATAATATAAATATAATATAATATATAATATATATAAAGTTATCCTGAGTTCAAAATTTGAGCCTAATGAAGCATGATTAATAAAAACTCAGAGACAGAAATTGAGGTTCAATCTAAAGGTCAGAGAAGCAAAGCAGCCAGCCACTGGCTCTTACCTTGACCTCAGTCCAAAAATGGCGATCCTGCCACCAGGAATCTCAGAATGGGGTTGAGTCTGAGAGTTGTCTCCTCCTGTTTTATAATCCTTCTAGTTTTGGGATTAAAGACATGCACCTTTGGGATTAAAGTATCCGCCTGGTTCCTATGGCAACTAGTATGGTTACTGGGATTAAAGGTGTGTGTTACCATTGCCTGGTCTGTAAGGCTGACCAGTGGGGCTGTGTTACTCTTTGATCTTCAGGCAAGCTTTATTTATTAAAATACAAGTGAAATGCCACTACGGTCTAAGGATATGCTACTTTGGAAAAGAGGTTCTGCTTTTGTTTCCACAGAGGAGCAGAACCTGTGAATACCTTTCAGGCTAATGTAGTTTACTGGAACAAGACCCCCTGAAAGGTCTCCATGAACCCTAAAAATACTTTGCCCAACAAACAGTAGAAAGCAGTTTGGAGAAAATGATTCCCAAATTCGCAAAATGATTGTTTATGTGTTTATTTTAAAACTGTTGGTTAAAAATGGTTAATGGTCACAGTCAATTTCTTAAAAAACTAAGGGGGATATGATATAGAGATGAATACTTTGCATTTGATATAGAGATGAATCTTGGTGTATTGAGACAAATTTAAGGTCGATTTTGTTATAGTGTATATGTATTTCTGCTCTTGTTTAAGGTATTGTGTTTGTACGGCTCATTTACAAATGTAATGTGTAGTTAATAAATACAGATTAATAGATAGTCATCTATAATAATCAAACTTTTAATTATATTAGTTGGGTTTTCTAAATATACAGAGATATATTTCAGTTAGACAATATTCAGCACTTAAAAGACCTACAGAATATGGCAGTTAAAATGTTTTAAGAATTTAGGATTTAGCGCCGGGCAGTGGTGGTGCACGCCTTTAATCCCAGCACTCGGGAGGCAGAGGCAGGCAGATCTATGTGAGTTTGAGACCAGCCTGGGCTACAAAAGCTAGTTCTGAGAGATCTCCAAAGCTACAGAGAAACCCTGTCTCGAAACAAACAAACAAACAAAAAAAGAAGAACTTAGGATTTTCTCGACAGTGAAACATGTCTGCCTCTGGAAGCACCAATCTACTTCAAGAGGATGATTGGCATTAAAGAGGCTCCTTATGGAGTTTTCTAGTCATTTGGGTAAGAAACTGTTCTTGCTTGGACTGTTTGACAATATGTTGTATAAACTGCACATGCAGAACCCACAGAAAACTGACTGCTGAACTTGCCAAAAGAAGGTGAGACAGTCATTCAGGGTTCCTGATTCATGAAGGAACAAAAAGAGTCTGCCAGATATTTCTGCAGGACACAGAAGAAAGTGACTGAAAAACTGCCAATGTAGGTGAAACAGTCTTTCAAATTTCTTGCTTCATGAAAAAGTCTGCCAGTTACTATGGTCCTGTAGGCTGAAGATAGGTGCCCCAATGTTACAAAAGAACTTTGGGTGACTGTCCAGGCAGCAAGATGTCTCTGCCAATTCTAGAGTTTTTAAAGTTGCTTACAATGTACTTTCTGTTTACTTAGGTAATAGTATATCCTTCTGGGGTCTTTGATAGAGTTGAATAAATTATAATTATAGATTTTCTTAGTTATGATAAAAGATCAATTAGATGTAAAATTTCAGACTCACAAAGGTATGATAGATCATAATTTCCCTTAATTTGTCAAATGTAAATGGACTAAATATTCTAACTATAATTCTTGCTTAAAAACAAGAGCTAGTTCCAGGATTGGCTCCAAAGCTGCAGAGAAACCCTATCTCGAAAAACCAAAAAAAAAATAAAAATAAAAAAATAAAAAACAAAAAAACTGTTTTGTAAATGCAATTTTACTATGTTAAAGTGAAAAACTTTTTTTAATTAAACAGAAAATGGGAGATGATGTGGGATGTCCTTCTGTATATGTGTTCCTTTTATTGGTTGACAAATAAAGCTGTTTTGGCCAATGGCTTAGCAGAGTAAAGCTAGGCAGGAAATCTGAACAGAGATATATCGAGAGAGAGAGAGTGGGTGGAGTCAAGCAGATGCGAGCTGGCTGCCAAAGAAACAAGACATGTAGAAAATGAGGTAATGCTGTGGCCATGTGGGAATTAATAGACTAATAGAAATGGGTTAATTTAAGATGTAAGAGCTAGCTAGAAATACACCTGAGCCATCAGCCAATCAGCATTGTAATTAATATAGTTTCTGTGTCATTATTTGGGTCTGGGAGGCTGAGAAATAAAAGCAGAGTGTCCCTCTACTTCATATAGACTAATAAACAATATTTAAAATTAAAATTAAGTGAGATATATAGTAGTACTCTGTGTCCTTATCTGCAGATGATACTGTTCTAAAACTCCTAGTGGATGCTTGCCATCATGAATGATTTTATACAGAGCATTGGTATATACTATGTCTTTCCTATACATATCAAAGTCAAGGTGCATGGAGGTCTACTCTCCCCATCATGAAGCCATAGAAAGGGCAGTGAATAATAGCTCTGAATGAACAGGGTTAAAAAAATGATAACAATATAGTAGTCCTTTCTTAGCCATTAAGAATACATTCCAAGAGATTCAATGCAATGCCCATCAAAATCACAGCAAAATTCTTCACAGGCCTCAAAAGAACAGTACTCAACTTCATATGGAAAAGCAAAAAACCCAGGATAGCCAAAACAATCCTGTACAGTAAAAGAACTTGTGGAGGCATCACAATCCCTCACTTCAAACTACTACAGAGCTACAGTACTGAAAGCAGCCTGGTATTGGCATAAGAACAGACAGGAGCACCAATGAAACCGAATAGAAGAACCCGGATGTCAATCCACACATCTTCGAACACCTGATTTTTGACAAAGAAGCAAAAAATATCATATGGAAAAAAGAAAGCATCTTCAACAACTAATGCTGGCATAACTGGATATCAACATGTAAAAAAATGAAAATAGACCCATATCTCTCACTATGCACAAAACTCAAGTCCAATGAATCAAAGACTTCAACATAAAGCCAACCACACTGAACCTTATAGAAGAGAAAGTGGAAAGTACACTTGAACGCATTGGCACAGGAAATCACTTCCTAAATATAACCCCAGTAGCATAGACACTGAGAGAAACAATTAGTAATTGGGACCTCCTGAAACTGAAAAGCTTCTGTAAAGCAAAGGACATGGTCAACAAGACAAAAACGACAGCCTACAGAATGGGAAAAGATCTTCACTAACCCCACATTAGACAGAGGGCTGATCTCCAAAATATACAAAGAACTCAAGAAATTGGACACCAAAAGATCAAATAATCCAATAAAAAATGGAGTACAGACCTAAACAGAGAACTCGCAAGAGAAGAACCTAAAATGGCTGAAAGACACTTAAGGAACTGTTCAACATCCTTAGTCATCAGAGAAATGCAAATCAAAACAACTCTGAGATTCCATCTTACACCTGTAAGAATGGCCAAGATCAAAACCACTGATGACAACTTATGCTGGAGAGGTTGTGGGGAAAGGGAACACTTCTGCATTGCTGGTGGGAGTGCAAGCTGGTACAACCCCTTTGGATGTCAGTGTAGCAATTTCTCAGAAAATTAGGAAACAATCTTCCTCAAGTCCCAGTAATACCACTTTTGGGTATATATCCAAAGGATGCTCAATCGTGCCACAAGGACATGTGCTCAACTATGTTTGTAGCAGCCAGAACCTGGAAACAACCCAGATGCCCCTTGACCAAAGAATGAATAAGGAAAATGTGGTACATTTACACAATGGAGTACTACACAGAAGAAAAAAATGACATCTTGAAATTTGCAGGAAAATAGATGAAGCTGGAAAGCATTATTTTGAGTAAGGTAACCCAGACCCAGAAAGACAATTATCACACGTATTCACTCATAGGTTGTTTTTAAACATAAAGCAAAGAAAGCCAGCCTACAAACCACAATCTCAGAGAACTTAGACAACAATGAGGACACTAAGAGAGACTTACATAGATCTAATCTACATTTGGAGTAGAAAGTATAAAAAGACAAGATCTCCTGAGTAAATTGGGATCATGGGGACCTTGGGGAAGGGCTGAAGTGGGAGAGGAGAGGCAGGGAGGGGAGCAGAGAAAAATGTAGAGCTCAATAAAAATCAATAAAAAAAGAAAAAAAGAATACATTCCAATATCCCAATGCTAAAGTCTAATTTCTACAATAGATGTCTAAGATTAACAATAAATAATAATAAAATGGAATGTAATACCATACAGTAAAATTAATGTACTTTTTCCTTTTGTTTCCTTACTGCTGAGGCTAGACAGCATACATTAGCATATGTATACATGCTGAACATGGGGATGACTCACATTATAGGCATAAAGAAGTATAAAAGAGTGGTTTTCAACCTTCCTAATGCTGTGACCTTTTAATACAATTCCTCATGCTATGGTGGCCCCCAACCATAAGATTACTTTTGTTGCTACATCATAACTATAATTTTGATACTGTTATAAAATGTAAAGTAAATATTTGTGCTTTCTAATGGTCATAGGTGACCCCTGTGAAAAGGGTCATCTGACCCTCAAAAGTGGTTGTGAGCCACAGGTTGAGAACCATTGGAATGGCAAGAGATTTTTTTTTTATGCTGTGCAGAATTACAGCCTAAAACTTATGTATTATTTCTTGACTTTGCCATTAATTTTTCCAGACTGAATTGACCAAACTGAGTAAATGTTTAGCCATGGATGTGTAAGACTTTACTGAAAATGCACAAACAGGTTCACATGAACTCACCAGCGGCTATGAGAGTTCCAGTTTTGTTCTATTCTTTCAATATTGTGCACTGTCAGTTGTTTTTATTTTTATCAATGTTAGTGGGATCCTAGCAGGTTTTATTTATTTTTATTTTTCTGCTTTTTGGTGACACTGGGAATGAACTCACTCTACCACTGAGCTTTGGCCCTCTTGACAGGTTTTGACACAAAGGATATCTAAATCTATGTTCAGGGAATTGAGTAAACATATCCTGTTTTTAGTCAGGTACTCAAGTTTGTCTACAAGAAGGAAGCACCATTGTTTGAGACAGGCCTTTGATGAGCTTCTCTGGGCGAACAGAGAGGCCCTGAAGCAATAGTCACAGCATCAACAGGGTAAATTTCCCTACTTTGCAATTTAACAATTGCATGCATCTAAGAATACAGAGACTTTTTTAAAACAGAATCCCATTTCTAAAATGAAAACACCAACATGTATTTATGATCTCCAAAAACATTACATGCAGTGATGTATAGAAGTATGGGAACTCCCAGAGAAAATCACCATCACTCTATGTGTTATACTGGGGAATACATCTCTGCATCATTTTCTATTTTGTATACTCTTTACACATAAAGGTATTTAGGTACTAAATCATACTTCATACTTACATAATTTATTTTAAACTAAATACTATATTGTAATGAATTTCCTTAAAACTGTGATGACTAGATATATCACATAATATAGATGCATTACAATGTCATCAATGCTCTATTTTTAGAAGGATTTTTCAACTTTTAAAAAAATATTGTAATCAATGCTGTGATGACCTTTGTACAAATTATATATTTTTGTATGTCTTGCTGGTGGGCCTAGACATAGAATTTCTGGACTAAAGGTGATGCCTACCTTTAAGGGTCTTATCATCAGGTAGTAGAAAGGCTATCACACTATCACATTTCTACCCAGAAATGTCTGGGGTTCATTCTTTGTTTTATATTTTGCTTCTAATGAATATTATCATTTAAAGGCATGGGATTTTTTTGAGTTTCATATTTCCAAGCCATCTGAAAGAAACATAAATCAGGTATTGTCATGAAACACTTGTGGTAAATATGAAAAATGTACAAATTCTTCAATATTCACAACATTGAAATTATTTTATGTCTCTTTCCAATTTATAGAGGCCTTCTATGAGGTTTCTGCTTAGATTAAATACACTTCTTGGGCATATGTTTGAAAATATATTTTAAAAATCATCAAACCCACCATGCAGAACAAAATAGGCTAGAGAAATGCTCAACACTTAGTGTGACTTTTCCTAATTTTATCACTCTCAGAATTAGCTTGTTCAAAATACATCCAGCTAGCAGCCTAACTCTACATTCAGGGGAGTGCTGGCAGCAGCCTTCAAAGACCTTTCACTTACTGAAAAGGAAATATGGTTACCTTGTCTTTGGTTGGACTGGCTAAGGAATATTGGCTGGTAGGCACAGGAAATATCCACATTGTGGAAAGGACCTGAAGGAATAAAGGGAAAGAAATTACTGTTGATCATGGGGCTCATGAGTCAACTCCAGTTTAAGGATTTTCTCTGAAGTGAAAAATTTAAAAAAAAAATAAAAAGCATGGGAAGCCCTAGAAATGGGAGAGGAGAAAGCTAATGGTCATCAGAATAATTTTCTTTGAAGTAAGTAATTCATTTCCATATGGACTGCCATGAAAACAAATATGTGAAAGTGGAAATGAGTATGCATTAGAAAATGTTCTTTGCACCCTAGATGCTCTTTTGGATAAACACAAAGTGGTGTTCATCTGCATTGGCTTGGAGGGTTTCAGAATCGATATTCAAGCGGACCACAGAAGAATGACTCAGATGTGATATGTCATTATTTCTCTTGAGATTCTAGAACTTCTCTATGAAGGAACTATTTTTTTTCTTTTTTTCCTTTCTTTTTTTATTGTTAAAAGAAAAATTTACATTTACTCCCCTTGTCCCGGGCCCTCCCGCTCCCCCACTATCCCACCGCCCTCCCCCTCCTGCCCTGTGGAAAGCCCAAGGCCCTCCCCCCTCCATCTCGGCCTAAGAAGGTGTGCATCCATATAGAATAGGTTCCCAAAAGGCCAATACATGCAGAAGAGATAGGTCCCTCTGCCAATATCTTTGGCTTAACTGTCACTCCCCATTGGCAGCCACATTCAGAGAGTCCAGTTTGGTCATATGCTCCTTCAGTCCTGGTCCAGCTGGATTTGATGAGCTCCCAATAGATCAAGGGCACTGTCTCAGTTGGTGGGCCAGTCCCTCACGGGTCCTGACTTCCTTGCTCCTCTTCTCCCTCCTCCTGCTCTTCCACTGGACCTTGGTAACTCAGTCCCTTCCTCTGATATGAAGGAACTATTTGTTTTTATTTAATGCTACAAATGAGTGTGTCTAGTTGAGTAGCAAAACGAGATTTCAGATTCCCATCTCTAGTTTCTGATAGCCTTTCTTTGGTGGCCTTGAGAAACTAGTGCTGACCTAAAGTTCTGTCAAACTGCTAAAACAAAAAATAAGAAATGTCAATTAGATATTTAAGAATATTGGCGGCGGGACATGTATGATGCAGTAGATAATGAAAATTTGTTTATTGAAAACATCTGATGATTGACTCGTAAAAATGGGAAAAAAATTCTGCTTTTATATTTGAGCAAGCTTTGCTTCATACCCTGGCAAGAGCAATTTAATACCATTTCTTAAGACTATAAAAGCCACTGCATTTATTGAATTGCTCTCTGGCATCTATTTTTAACATATGACAAGTGCTGTCCTTGGCCAGCCCTCAGCAGAGTCCCCAGTGGATGGTCTGCCAGAGTAATTTGAGAATAAATATTTTGAGATATTATCATTCCCAGAAGGTTTTCATGAACTAGGTCCTTATACATCGTGCAATTTTAAGGCCATTTGAATGCTGCTTTCGACTTCATAATTATGAGCCTGTTATGAAGTTATAGTGGGGGTAGAACCAAAATTTGTCTTGCAGGGAAATTAGGCTGTAACATATTCTCTCCATGTGGCTATTGTGCTCAAAGGGGTATAATTAAAGTTTTATAGAATCCCATGGCTCCACAAAAAACAATCTTAATGATGGGCTAGGCATGGGCTTTTCTACTTCCCATTTGTTATTTCATTTAATACACGCCCTATACATAACTGTTATCTCATTTAATACACACCACATAGCTGTGATCATACCTGTTTCATCCAGGAAGTAACTGATACCATAAAGAAAGAAACAGATTCCAAGCCCACTGAGTGTGGGGGAAGGAATGGGAATTGTTGGGCTCCAGAGCTTGTGTTATCATCCGTGCCACTTCCACACAGCACCACCATGGTTTATATCGAGATGCACTCAGTGCTCTGCATCGCTGAAAGCTCCCCATCCTGCTTTTAAAACTGAGAGTGGAGGTAGGGCTGACAGTCAGTCATTCGGCAGACTTCTTGCCTAGCATGCATGAGGCTCTTGGGTTTGATTCCTAGCACCACACATTGTGAATGGCAGCACTCCAAAGGAGAGATCTTAAAAAAACAAAAACAAAAACTGAAAGTCGTGTACTCTTACTGATGGTGTTGTTGGTGACAAGAGCCAACTGCCTAGAGGAATCAAAGCCTAATCAGTATGTGATTGTGAGTGCATCACTTACTATTTGTGCTGTTTTAAGTCATTATGTTTATGACAGTGTGTTACAAAAGTGATAGGAAACAAATCAAATACAGGTTTTTTGTTTTTTGTTTTTTTTTTTTTTTTTTTTTTTGGTTTTTCGAGACAGGGTTTCTCTGTGGCTTTAGATCCTGTCCTGGAACTAGCTCTTGTAGACCAGGCTGGTCTCGAACTCACAGAGATNTTTCTCTGTGGCTTTAGATCCTGTCCTGGAACTAGCTCTTGTAGACCAGGCTGGTCTCGAACTCACAGAGATCCGCCTGCCTCTGCCTCCCAAGTGCTGGGATTAAAGGTGTGTGCCACCACCGCCCGGCTCTAATACAGTTCTTTTACTGATATATTTTATTATTACAAGTCAGCAATGATGGCCTGCAAATCTAAACTGTTACCTCTTTTGCAAATAAAATTTATTGGAACACAGGCAAGCCCATTTGTTCATGTATTATTTGACAGTTACAATGGCAGGTGCAGCTCAAACTGCTCAGCCTGTTAAGTCTAAAAAATTCATTGGCCTCTAATGGAAAGTTTGCTGGCTCCTAACATGGATTATAAATATGACTCTGTGACTATGGAAGCAAATTAAAAGTAAAACTATGCAGTTTTTTGAGAAAAATAATTCCTTTCCCTTAAATTTTATTAGTCTAAACTTTCTCTGAGAGGAAAGTATAGAAAACTGTTAACTATAAGGCCCTGATCCATTTCATACATATCAATATCCTAGGCTAAAAGGACCAAGTTGCCTGCATGTCAAGTTAAATAATAAAAAACCTTTGTAATACAGGGCATTTATGTTCTTGCAGTACATAAGACTTTAATTTTACTTTTAATTCCCCCTCCAAAAAAGCCCAGAATAATTTTCAGCTTTTATTTAAAAAGGCTGTTTTTCTGTTCTTTTCATAAGCTCCCCCTCTTGCTCTCAGCTGGGGAACTCCTGGGATTGGCAGTGTGTCTAGTCCAAGAGGAAGGAGGGCCAGCACACTGCTCTGGCCTTGTCTTTCAGCCAGCTACTCCCAATTAACCACAGCTGGGCCACTTTCTTATTTGGGTCACCTCCCTTCCTTTTTATTTTTGAAAAATTTCCTCTTTTTTATTTATTTTTCCATACAGTATATTTTGATCACGTTCTTTCCTTCTCCTCCTTCTGAGATGGGTGATAGAAATAGGTATCTCTGGAAGAGTGTCTTCTATGTACTCATGTACTTGAATTTGATCAGACAGTGGCATTTCCAATCATGTGGGCTGTGGCTTCTTTATAATGGAAAGTAGCCTTGCAGAATAATTTTTTTTTGCGAAATGTTTTACATTTACCAATCCCCTGTTTAGTATCTTTGACCCAACTTTCATTTTGAATGTTTAAAAAATCCAGTGTCTTAAAATGTTTATGCTTTTTTTCTTGTAGAAAATATAAAATAGCTATAAAAGTAGACAGAAGAATTTAACGAAGCCACGTTGATCCTTCACGTAATTCAATAAGGAACTAACTAGTCATGGCCAAATCTTCTTTCATCATCTAAATTTGCCCACTTCCTCCTCTAATTTTTTTAAACAAATTGTATTCTTTTATATGTTTGGGTGTTTTACCTGCATGTATTTCTATGCACTATGTGCATGCAGTGCCCATGGATGCGAGAAGGTGTCAGGTCCCCTGGACCTGGAGTTAGAGATGGCTATGAGCATCCATGTGGGTGCTGGGAATCAAACCTAGGTCCTCTGGAAGAGCAGTAAGTGCTCTTAACCACTGAGCTGTCACTCCAGCCCCTTTTCTAAATATTTTGAAACAAATCCCAACCATAAAATTGTTTCACCTGCAATAATTTCACTGTGTAACTCAGATAGTCTTATTTATCTTTTCAAAATGTATAGGCTAATGGGCTGGTGATGGTTCAGTGGGTAAAGGTGCTTGCCGCCAAGTCTGACAATCTGAGTTTGATCTCAAGGATCCACATGCTGGTCCATAAATTGGTACATAAATTGTTCTCTGAAATCCACATGTGTGCCATACCATATTCATGCAATGCCCTTCCTCACATACAACACAATAAATAAATGTAATAAAAATCAAAAATACATATATATGTGAATTTTAATTCCATTCTGTCATGGAACTCCACTAGGCTAGGAGTGGAGTTTCATGGTAGAATGTGTGCTTAGCATGTTCAAGGCTTGGAGTTCATTCTCAAATGGCAAAATAAATAAACACTGCTGAAAAATATGTAACTCACTAGGCATGGTGGCTCATGCCTTTAATCAGCACTTGGGAGGCAGAGGCAGGTGTATCTCTGTGAGTTTGAGGCCAACCTGACCTATATAGTGAGTACAATGCCAGCCAAGGCTACACAGTAAGATTCTGTCCCAAAAAATGCAATTCCAGAGTTACTTCTGATGTAGGATTCCCCTCTGTATGCTATCAATATGTTTTATTATCATTGGTTATCATCATTGGTTAATAAAGTAGTCGCTTTGACCTGTGACAGGACAGAATAGTCTAGGAAGGAAAACTAAACTGAATACTGGGAGAAAGAAGACAAAATCAGAGAGATTCCATGTAACTGCCGAAGAAGAAAGATGTCTGTCAGAGTCCACTGGAACATTGCCGATAGGCTACAACTTTGTGGTGATGCACAGATTAATAGAGATGGGTTAATTTAAGATGTAAGAGTTAGCTAGAAATATGTATAAGCTAATAGGCCAAGCTGTGTTGTAATTAATATAGTTTCTGTGTGATTATTTTGGGTCTGGGCAGCCAGGAAACAAACGAGCAGCCTCCACCAATGCACTTCTTCAAAATAACACTGCTCTAATACCAGTATCATTTGTTTTAAGCCAATTCATTAAAAAAAATACTCAGTGTTCACAGAAATGGCATTTTGAGAGTTATGTTACCTTTGAATATTTTCAGTGGTTTGTGATTTTCATTCTCTCCCTGAGCTATCTATAGAGAAAAATCTCAAGTATGGACAGGTTTTCATACCATCTTCAACATCAATCTTTTCTCAATGTTTCCTCACCCAAACCCTAGCAAATACTAGCACATCAGAGAAGACCAGTTAACCTTGGTCACCACAGGATCTGGATGCCAAGGGGATAATGGGAACTTTTTTTAGTTTATAGAGCTCCTGGATTTGCCTCATTTTGTACAGGGGTCTTTGTACAGTTATTCTCCGTTCATATAATTCTCTTCTAACACAAAAACACATTCCCAACATGTTGTTGAATAGCTGCCCTTGAAGATGAATGACACAGTATTACTTACTCAGGCAGAAGCATAAATATAGACTATAAGTGAGACAATTTCTACCATTGGTGTTTCTACCACTAGAATTAACAAATTATTATTTTCAGTGATTTTTAAAAATGATTTTTGATTAAACTTTTTTATTTTTGGCTTTGTAATTTCCTTTCTTTTTTCCTTTTTCGAAGTTAAAGTATAGTGACATTATTTTCTCCTTCCTTTCTCCCCTCCAATGCCTCCCATGTAGCACCCTTGCTCTTTCTCAAACTTGTGGTCTCTTTTACACTATATCACTTTTTTTAAGATTTATTTATTGTACATACAGTGTTCTGGCATGGAGGGCACCAGATCTCATTACAGATGGTTGTGAGCCACCATGTGGTTGCTGGGAATTAAACTCAGGAACTCTGGAAGAACAGCTTGTGCTCTTAACCTCTGAGCCATCTCTCCAGCCCCCACTACATAACTTTTCTTTGCAATAGATAGTATTATAGAAAACCACAGCTGCTGCAACTGATTAATATGCAGAGAAGAAGTGATAATGCAATGCCCAAATGATATATATCCACAACACAATTCATAGCTAAGGCTCAGGGAACAAAATTGTGGGGGGGGGAGGGTGGGTTGCAAGGGCTATAGGAATAGGAAATCT
>JAQHUG010000127.1:803088-822339 GCA_028555095.1 Dicrostonyx torquatus | reverse complement strand
GTTAATGTAGATAACTTATTCCCTTCTCCAATATCCACCCTTCCTCAATCTCCACCCTCGCACAACCCCAGGCTCTCCCCGGTACAAGTATAATTTCTAACTAAACTCTAAATATATATCCTATGCCCACAGATAAGCATAACTCTCACCCCTCATCAAAGAAAGCATCTTTTTTCAACAGATGGAAAGTATTACAAGGATACACAACTGGTCAAAATGCAGAGAACAACTGGCTATGTGGTGTCCAACCCCAACTGATATATCTACAATACAATCCCTACACTGAAGATTTAGAGAACATCTTAGACGAGAGGGTGGAAAGACTGTAAGAGCCAGAGGATCAGGACATCTGCTTCAAGATTATTGCTAGTATTTTAAACTATGTGTTCAGGGACTCTGGGAATCAATGATATTTCTTACATATGGAAGCAACATGTGTCATTCCTGTTTTCCTTACTTATTAGCAGATGTCTTGGAGAAAAATTAATAAGTAGAAAAAACATTAAAGGCACATGATTATATGTATGTGTGTGATAGTAGTAGTAGTGTTGGGGCATTTCCATGATACACTTCAAGCTTTGCGTTAAGCCAGCCATTGTTCATGCTTTAAAAATGTTTTTATTGACATATAATTTACTCACTTAAAATATACAATCCAATGTTTTTAGTATATTACACTTGCATAATCATATCTGAAATTTTAAGACATTTTTATCCTTTCAAAAGATAGAACAAACTCTTACAATTATTCCTATTTCCATTCATCCAATACTTAAGGAAAGATTTTGTGTTTCTTATTTAAATATTTTCCAGGCCTAACCTCGCATAACTTTTTATATCAGACAAGATTAGGTGTGTTTACAGTGGTATGGCCAAAGAGTATTTTGTGTCTTTATACTATAGATTTACCCATTCTGGATTATGGATGTTTTTCTTTGTTTAGAATGTTGATTACAAGTTGTTATGTATAATGGTCAGGAAAAAAGTTAAACAAAGGATAATAAATTTTTTAAAAACTCCCATGTTTCCTGACCTTGCTTAGGTATGCTAATATGACTATAACTAAGCCCTCATTAATAAAATGTGAGTGTAACTAAATTGCATTACTCCTAGTCTGTGATTCCACATGTTGTTTGTGTTTCTCCTGTGTCCTCTTCCTGTTTTCTGCTAGTTTGAATTCAGACCTGGTGGTGACCCAGTTTCAATGTGCAGATTGGAATCCAATTGTGAATGATAAAGTAGAGGACCTTCACTGGCCTGACTGATCATATCCATATTCTTCAAGCCACATTTATTATTGACTTTTAATGGTCATATACTAGTATCTTAATATAATAAATATTTAACATCTATTTTAGGTGGGAGATTTTTATCTGTCTATAGTCAAGAAAAGTAAGAGTAGTACCAAGATTTGGGGTTACACATGTGCAAGTAAAAAAAATGGTCTCCTCAGATAATGTTTGAAGGAAGCTGTGAAGGGGCTATTGGAATCCAGGGCAGAAGTGCGGGGGAGAGTATTCACAGCAGAAGGAATGGCAACTACAAGGGTCCTGAGGTAGGCAGATACCTGACATACTTGAGTACCAGCAAAGAAGCCACCATGTTGGAAAAAGATGAGAAAACTTGGAAGAGAAAAAGCCATAGAGGTGGTACAAGGAAGACTGCAAGGACAATAGCATTTTGTGTTCCCTTGTAAGGATATTGTCTTTGTTGTGGTAGTAGTGGTACTAGGAATGGAACTCAAGGTGTTGCAAAGGCACAGAAAGCATTCAGCCACTGAGTTGCATTCATATGAGTACCCTAGTTTTTCATTTTAGTGAGAAGGGGACTGATAAAGTTACTTTTCCTGCTCTTATGATAAAATACCCTTACAAAAGCAACATAAGGGAGAAAGGGTTTATTTTAGCTTACAGTACCCAAGGGACATAGTCCATTAGAGTAAGGAAGACATGGCAGTCAGCAGGATAGGCATAGTGGTAGGAGTAGGAGACTGAGTGTCACATTGTATTTACACTCAGGAAGCAGATAGTGAACAGGAAATGGGGTCAGGCTATAACGCCTCAAGGTCCACCCTCAGTGACCCACTTCTGCCAGTAAAGCTCCATGCCCTACAGGTTCTACAACCTTCCCAAAAAGCACCACCAAATAGGAACCAAGTATTCAAATATATGAAACTATAGAAGACGTTTCACTTTCAAGCCACAATGGTACTGTTTATGGAACTCTATCTTCTGGCCATGATATGACTCTAATAATCCTGGAAGAACAGCTGACATTTCCTACAGGGGACCCTCACAAAGTTGAGCTTATTAACAATCCCTTGGAGAAGGTGGGGCAGATCATCACACCCTCAACTAATATTATAGCCATTCAATCTATTATCCCACTCCGGTTACAGGGGTCCGTGCAAGTATCATGGCAGGTAGGGAAATGAACCATGAAGAGGTGAGAATAAAAACTTGGTTCAGCCTGACATTGTAGGCCTGAATCATATTTCTGGAGAGTTTGATGTCAGGCAGTTTATTTATTGCCAGCATATTTAAACACAGTAGAATTTGAAAAAAAAACAACAATGTTTCTAGGTAACACTCATTCCAATTCCAGATACATACTAAGGCTTAAGGCGTGACTATATGTCTCTCTGTACTTAGCTTTTTTACAGTCAAAAAATTCAAAGAAAACACAATAGCATAATACAGACTCTGTAAATTTTCCATCTTTACATGGCTTATTATTCTTTATTTCTTTAATCTATGACTGTCTGTACTCTGTCTCTTTAATGACTTTATTTTAATTTTTTAAAAACCATTTACTTCTTTTTATAACTGTCTATATTCTTTTTTTTTTTTTTTTGGTTTTTCGAGACANTTTTCGAGACAGGGTTTCTCTGTGGCTTTGGAGCCTGCACTGGAACTAGCTCTTGTAGACCAGGCTGGTCTCGAACTCACAAAGATCCGCCTGCCTCTGCCTCCCAAGTGCTGGGATTAAAGGCGTGCGCCACCACCACCTGGTAACTGTCTATATTCTTTTTCTTCCTTTTCTTTTCTCCCAAGCCTACATATATTTTTAAACATACTGTGACCCATTTAGAGGTCTTTTATGTCTGAATCTGTACTTTTGTGTATCTGTAATTCTTTACTGTCCAGGAATGCTTCTTAAAATGCTAAGAACTTCTTAAAAACTTAAGCTGCATCATTACTACGGGAAATATTGCATTGCCTGTTTACTCTGCCCAGTCAAACATGGTGGAGCTGCTCGCTGCCTCCAGGAGCCATGCATAATGCCCCATCTCTAGGCACAAAGCTGGTCCATGTTGCCACAAACAAGATGTAGCACATTGCTCAGAAACCCCATCCAAATGCATGGTCTCCTGAAAGAGCCAGAGGTCATGCTGGCAGCCCAGACCAGAAAGCCAGCATTTCAAAATGGCCATGGCTTTTTTTTTCTGCTACTGCGGAATCAGGAAAACCTCTCTTAATGGAGCCACAGCATGCCGCTAGCAAGTAAAGCCCATTTGGGAGCAAAAATGTGTCTAAACTTTGTTTTTAGTGTCTAGAATTCCTTTTCAAGCTCTCTCAGGTTTTACATGGATTTAGTTCACCAATTTGTAGTGAGAAGGCTGCTTGTTCGTCCTGGCCACACAGAACCAAGATAACCACACAGAAGCTATAATATTTAAAACACTGCTTGACCCATTACCTCTAACTTCTTATTGGCTAACTCTTGCATCTTAATTTAACCCATTTCTAGTAATCTGTGTATCACCACGTGGCTGTGGATTACCAGCAAGATTCCAACCGGCATCTGTCTCTGGCAGGGCTTCATGGCTTCGCTCTGACTCTGCCCTTTTATCTTCCAGCATACAGTTTAGTTTTCCCTGCATAGCTCTGTTCTACCCTATCAGGCCAAGCCACTTCCTTTATTAACCAATGGTATTTACAGCATACAGAGAGGGAAATCCCACATCACTCAGGAACATCTGGACCTTGTTAAATTTTATAACCCTGTTCCTTAATTGTAATTTCTTAGAATATCTGCTCAAATTCCACTATTATAGCACATTTCTGGAGTTGAGATTGGCCCCCCTCCC
Source organism: Dicrostonyx torquatus (assembly GCA_028555095.1). Lineage (NCBI taxonomy): Eukaryota > Metazoa > Chordata > Mammalia > Rodentia > Cricetidae > Dicrostonyx > Dicrostonyx torquatus. The sequence continues at coordinate 818,249 of JAQHUG010000127.1, read as the reverse complement.
CTGGTCATTATATGGTTTACGATGAAGCCTCTTTTTTAAAACAGAGCTTGAAAAGTCAGGTTCTCACAATACAAAGTTAACTAAAGGATAGACTCCATATATTTAATTTTCATGAGGTTTCCACCTATTCTAGGATGAGATTTTTTTTCACAATACTTCTGTTTTGAGTCACCCATGCTTCTGTAAGACAGGCAAATAAGTATATTGGGTCACCAAAATGGACTTTAATGGGATACTTTCTTTGGTATATCATTTGTACCCTATCTGGAGTGAATAAATAAATGCTTGTTTACATTTCTCCAGAAAAAGTAATGCAAGAGGAGTCAATGCAAGACTGTGAGCCAGGAAAGGGACATAATCAGCTTCTGTTTGAACAAGATCCTTCTGGCTTCTGTGTTAAGGTGACCAAGGATAGAACTGAAAGACCTGTTTTCAAAGCTCTTGTGGTAAATCTAATTGGGAAGTGATGGTGACAATCTAAAATAGCCCATTAATAGTGATGAGACTGCAGTTACAGTTTGAAAGTAATGCCAACAAAAGCTGATGATACAATGACTGTGAGATATAAGAGAAATGAAGAATCAAGGATGATACTCATGTGTGTTGATTAGTTTTCATCAACTTGACACAAGCTAGAGTAATCTGAGCGTAGAGAACCCCAATTGAGAATATGTCTCCTTTATACTTGCCTGTAGGCAAGACTGTTGTCATTATCTTGATTGATACAGAAGGGCCCAGCCTTTGTAGGCAGTGTCATCTGTCAACAGGTGACTCTAGGGTGTGTAAGAAAGCAAGCTGGGCAAGCCAGGAGGAGCAAGCCAGCAAAGAGAATTCTTCCATGGTCTCTGCTCCGATTCCCGCCTTGAGTTCCTACCCCAACTTCTATGATGGTTTATAACTGTAAGCTAAAATAAGCCCTTTCCTCAGCAAGTGGCTTGTGCTCACAGTGCTTATAATAACAATGAAAGTAAACCAGGACACCAAGATTCAGGGCTTGAAAATGAGAAGAATTGAGTTTCTAGTTATTGAATCGAGGAAGATCTTGTGAAAAGAAGAATTAGGACAAAACAAATGTAAGTTTGAGGTGACTCTTAGAAATCCATATAGAGATATCAGGCAGATAGATGAACATACATTTCTGGAGGGAAGGAAATGCATAGGCGAAAGCTACATTGAATGGGATCATTGTCTTAGTATTACTATTGCTGTGATAAAACACCATGACCAAAAGCAAGTTGGGGAGGAAAGGGTTTATTTGACTTACACTTCCATATCATAGTCTATCACTGAAGGAAGTCAAGACAGGAACTCAAAACAGGGCAGGATCCTGGAGGCAGGAGATGATGCAGAGGCCATGGACAGGTGCTGCTTACTGGTTTGCGTCTTCTGTCTTTCTGGGCCTGCCTTCTTTTATAACCCAGGATCACCAACCCAGCGATGGCACCACCCACACTAGGCTGGACTCTCCCCCATCAATCACTAATTGAGAAAGTGCCCTATGGGGCTGGAGAGATAGGTCAGTGTTTAAGAGCACTGTCTGCTCTTCCAGAGGACCACAGTTCAATTCTCAGCAACCTCATGACAGCTCACAACTGTCTGTAACTCTAGTTCCAGGGAATATGACACCTTCACACCAATGCATGTAAAATAATTTTAAATAAATTATAATAAAAAAGAAATTGCCCTACAGCAATAGTTCTCAACTTTCCTAATGCTGGGACTCTTTAATATAGTTTCTCATGTGGTGACCCTAAATATAAAGTTTTTTCATTGCTATTTCATAGCTGTAATTTTGCTACTGTTATGAATTGTAAATATCTGATATGCAGGATATCTGATATGTGCCCCACTCCCAAAGTGGTCATGACCCACAGGTTAAGAACCACTGCCCTATAGGCTTGCCTACAGCCTGATCTTATGGAGGAATTTTCTCAACTGAGGCACCCTCTTCTCCAGTGACTTCAGCTTGTGTCAAGTTGACAAAAAACCAGCTAGTACATACACCAATGGAGAGTGGACAGATGGAGAAATTGTCTGAGGTGAGCGGTATTGGGCCCCACTACCCTTTACAGTTTGGGAAATTGAAAATGAACCAAGAGTGATTGAGAAAGAGCTATTAGTACAGTGTATGGAATCTTAGAAATTTTGTCAAAAATAATTTTAATGACATTCATCACTGAAAGGTACAAAGAGACAGAATGGAAACATTGCTCTGAGAGTCAAAATGTCCAGATGTTATTTCTAACACTTGTCACCCCTGAAATGTCCAGTGAAGCCCAGGGAGTTGATCTGTAGAAGGAAATAAGCTAATTTCATGATTCAAAAACATTCTCTAGGTTATATTTAGTGAGGAAGGAACTTTGAGTGGGAATCGATTTCCATAGCTAACTAGATTGTAAAGAGTTTTTGCTTCTTTTGAGGTAATAGCTCACACATCCCAGACTGGCCTGGAAACTCCTGATCCTCTTGCCTCTTCCTCGCAAGTGCTAAGATTTCAGGTGTATACTACCATGCCTGGCTGGGAAGATTATTTTGAGGATGGAGAATGTTTTATACATTTACATACCCCATAGTTTTGCAAGGATCACATGGGCACAAATGTGAAAATTACACGTGAAACTCTTCAGCCTCGTTTTTTTTATGAACACTGAGGATGTGGCTACTTGACAGAAAAATCAAACTGTATTCCCATGTGAACAGAATCCAGGAGGAAATATATCTTCCAGGTGTATGTGATGTACATAAACATCACTCAACTCATGTCAAGGTGTTTTGAGGTACTTATCTTCATCAACTCTTGAAGTCATTCAAAGATGTATCTCAAGGTTGTCTTCTTCTCTGTTTGGTACCTTTCCATCCATTAGGGATGCTGAGGAGTACAGCAAAGCAGACAGCTGTAATGGTGAGGATTTCAGAGACAATTGTACAGAGTCATGAACTCTGAAGTGACTCATTGGTAACAGTCTACTTTTAGTTTAATTACTGGGAATGTGAAAATATTCAGTTCACCAGTTCTTTCTGGTGAGGGATGGCAAAACTTCACCTATAGGTATTTAAACTGATTGGTGTAAGTTTTGGAGGTGGCTTATTTTCCCTTTTGAGTTCTTTTGTATTATTTACTTCCATTTTTCCTGTTGGTGCTGGGGACTGAATACAGGCGCCCACCATACTAAGCAAATGCTCTATCACTGAGCCATATCTTCAGCCCTTTTGTGTGTGACATACTGTACAATTGCTTTTATGAACTCTGTACAATAGATAACTCAATTTTTCTCTCCCAATGGTTCCATAGGGTAAAATACCAATATAATTTTTTAACTGAAGGTATAATTTTTTAATAAAAATATCATTGTACATTTGTTTAACCTTTAACCTTCAGTATGATTTTTTTTCCTCAGCGGCTTCCTTCTCACCTAGAAAAAAAATGAGATTTCAGAAATGCAGGCTGGCTATGAAAAAAAAAAACTTCATTGTTTTATCGTATACACCAACCTAAAGGTCTTCTCAGTAGCTTGTCAAAAGTCAAAATGGAACAGCAAAACTTACACAAGAATAAAAGAAAGGAAGGAAGGAAGAAAGAAAGAACAAAAGCAAGGAAAGAAAGCAAAAAAAAAAAAAAAAGAAAGCAATCTGCTGATGCCCTTTGTTTGTTGCCCTTGGGTTTGTTGAGTTTACTGATAGGCCATCAAGTAATCAGCCTTCTGGCAGTTGTTTAAACAGTGTGAACAGCATGGGTTATGAAATCGCCTCCTGTGGACACACTCAAAATACTCAAGTAGTCTTTTCAGGAATGACAGTGGTGCTAGAGTGTCCTGTTCTCTCTGACAACATGGGGTCATTTTCATGCTGTTATTAACATGTTTGCAATCTCAATGGGCCCAGCAGGCACTCTTGAGCAGCTACACTTAATGCAGAAATGCGAGCTGTTCTCCTGACCCAAAGCAAGTCAACAGCTGACAGTTTGTCTGCTTTCTTGGTAGCTTGCTCTCTTTCCATTGCTGGTGCCCTTTTGTCTTTGCTTGTCTGGAGATGTCAGCTCAAGAGGCATATGCAGAGCTTGCACTTTTGGTGAGCTTCGGGTTTCTTCTAGTTCTTCCCTGGAGCTAAAAAAGTGTGTTCACTATGTGAGTACGAGGTGCTTCCTCTCAATTTGGCCATAAAGCAGGAAAAAGAGTCAGGTACCACTTCTAATAGGTCCCAAAGAATTACATAAGTAGAAGCACAGTTGTCTTTTCCCTGTTTTCATATCATTACCAGGAAGGATGTGAGATCTTTGCCATCCATTTGTAAGGCAGGGTTTCAGTTTGCTTTCTAACTGCCAGTACTGAAAGCCTAATCAGAAACAGCTTAAACCAGGGTTTACTCAATCTCCAATGTAGTTGGGCACCCGGGGATCTTGAGAAAATGGAGATTCTGATCCTGTTGATCTTGGGAAGGCTGGGATTTTGACTCTCTCATGAGCTCCCAGGCATGCAGATGACACAGGGAATCATTCTGCACCTTGCGTGGCAGGGGCTTAACAGTAAGATCATAATTGCCTCGTGGAACAAGTCCAAAGGAAGAAACTCGCTGAGACGTTTCATGAGATCATTACAAATTGTCTTCCAGCTCTTCCATAGTGAGTTTGTTGGTACTGGTCTGTGTGCTTACTTCCTTCATGGTTATAAAACGAATATAGCAGATCCTATGATTGCTTCTTCAACCAGCCAGAGACCGAGATGGAAAGGCTAGTTTTTTCTCCTGTCTCTCTCTCTCTTTGGGTAAAGAATATACTTTCACAGATCTTCCCTTATGTCCTATTTGTCAGAATTGGGTGTTGTAAGTTCTTTCCCAAACCAATGATCAGCAAGAAGCATTGTGATTCTCTTCTACTAGTCAGGATTCATCCTGTGGGTCTGAGAGGGTATCCTGCGCTTCTTTGTAACACATTAGCTATCTGAAACCTGAGCGAACACCAGGGTACTGTTTGTTAGGGAAAAGGGGATGGCTGGGCTCTTGGCCACGCAGCCCAGTTTTTTATCATAGGCACTGTCCAGAGCTAGACTTCTGGTTTACATGGGCAGTGAAATAATCAGATTACATCATAATGTCACTGTGATGAAAAGTTCTGTTTAACCTTGTGTTCAATCTTCAGCCAATGAGTAACACATTTTAAACAACATTCACTGTGATGGTGAGGGCCAATTCTAGGGCAACCAGTGAAGTAAATTATTTGTTCTTAGCATGCTTGCCCATTTGATAGCCTCGCATTAACCCATTGTCCAAGTCAAGAAATCCATCACACACACATGGCCTCTCCTATCTGTCCAGGGGCTTCTTTTCAACTGCATATACTTCACCCTCCAGATAGTAGAAGAGAAAACAGTTAACTCTTAGGGCATTAGTAATGGCTTCCAGTGGATCCATTTCATATCTTTCCAAAACAATACCCTCATTTCCATACAAGCTTTAACATATAATTTAGTCTTGAGGGCTGGCCTGATTTATGAGGGAAAATAGCCTAGTAGACCTGCAGGTGGATTAGTTGCTTTAATATTTCAAAAGGAAAATACAAAGCACAAAGATTATTATCTCCAAGTCCCACCATCTTGTGGTTTCTTTGGGTGGTGGGTCGAGACAGGGTTTCTTTATGTAACAGCCCTGACTTACTGAAACTCTCTTTGGAGATCAAGCTGGCCTCAAACTCTCAAAGATTTGCTTGCCTCTGCCTCCTATGTGCTGGGAATAAACACTTCTGTCACCATGTATGGCCCATCCTCTTGTTTTAAAAAAATCCAATTAAGAAGACAACTTTCAAATTACTACTAAAAGACTGTAACGTGAGAGGAAAGCAAAAACTATACAATGTATGCATTGTCTTTCTCCTGCAAGCTTCCTCCATCTTGACATAGAAGCTTCTGTTGTTTTTATCTGTGTAGATACCTATTTGTCAAATGTATCAAATTTCCACTATATGGCCAAAATACATCATATTTTAATGTACCCCCAAACCCTGCTGCTAAGTAAAAGTCATTAAATGGGAAGTTTCCCTTCATTTCAATGGAAAGAACCATGGTATAATATTGATAATATAATTCCTGATCCTGAAACATTTTTTTGAAGACAGATGTGTAAGCATTTTCATTGTTCATCTGCTATGTTTAGCAACAATCCTAAGTAAACAGTTTGGATGCCATGCTATGAGGAAGGTCCAGGGGATTCACTAAAGGAAAGGCGAAGACTTGGTGGTAGTGGGGATGTATATGAGACAGTCAATCTTCGGAAGACATGGAGAGCAGTGAGAAGCTTTCAGATAGAGAGTCAATATAAGAATCGGAGATACATATCGCTCATTCTCATTTGCTTGAGACTTGGACACTAAGGACCTTCTCATATGGGTTACTTTGGTATAATATCATAGTAGTCTCTCTGGGTTAGAAAAAAATGGCCAAATAGAAGATTCTAGTCCTCCTTGTAAGTCAATCACTGTAGTCCAAAACTGGGATTATTTTTTCAGTTTGTGGTTCATGTTTCTCATGCTTCATGATAACTTCTTGGGATTTGATAAAATTGCCGGGAATATAACTTCAAGGAACTATCTATTCCCAATATGCAAAGATCAGCTATAGCTGGGTAATCTCTCTTCTTCCAGCATTCCCTGGCTACCGTGTTAACTTGCTATCCTGTCTCGCCATCTGTTTTTTTTTTTTGTTTTTTGGAAACTTCCTTCTTTGTGTGCTCCTGGATGCTCCGTTAGTCCTGGTGTGTGTGCACCTTGTCTCAAATGCTCTTACAATGTACCTTTCTGAAAGCTCTCATTGCTTTGAGGCTATGCATCTAGCAATTAAGAACGAAGATTCTGGAGCTAGGGTTACCATCTTCAGGATCTTGAAAAATTATTTAACCTTTTTGTGCTTGAGTTTTCTCATCCATATCACTAGGATGGTAAATATTTACTCTAGAATAATTTTTATGGCATTTAATATATGTGTGCACCACAAAGCCTGGGAACACTGTAGTCATCCAGCATATGAACGCTATTTCAGCCTCATTTCCCCCATTAACTATCTTCCACTCATGTTGCTGTAGAATCGTCTTCCCCAAGTATCGTATTAACATCTACTGAGGCTGGTGAGACGGCTCAGCAGGTAAGGCACTCATCATGCAAGCCTAGTATTCTGAGTTGATCCTCAGAACCCATGCAAAGGTGGAGGGAGAGCCCTGACTCCACAAAGTTGTTCTCTGGTGCCTCCTTGAACACCATGGCATGCGTGTGCCCACTCATGCATATAGACCCAGACACACATCACACACACAGCAATAAACAAAGTAAAATAATAGTCTCTAGTATATACCAGACACCATGGCAGGGATTTGAAAGCACAATACCCAGTTAGTCACAGCATGCTGTCTCTATTTTACAGATGAAATGAAGACTTAGTGGTTCCTTTCCCAAGTCTCCTATTTGTTCAGTGAGAATGCTGGTTAGGTATTGTGGAGTAGGAGGGTTCATCTGTATTTCTGTGCTTTGATTGGTTAAATAAAGACTCTGCCTGGCTTGTAAGATAGGTCAGCCCTTAGGTGGGCAGAGTAGACAGAACGGAAGTTCTGGGAAGAGAGAAGGAAGTAGCCAGTCGCCATGAGGCTCCCATCGCAGATGGATGCAGGTTAGAACCGTCTGGTAAGATCACCACCTCGTGGTGACACACAGACTTTTGTAATGGGTTAGTTTAGATGTGAGAGCTAGCCAAGAAAAGGCTGGAGATAATGGGCCAGGCAGAGTTTAAATGAATATAAATGCTGATTAATACTAATTATCAGATTGACAGGATAGAATAACATAGGAGACACATGTTTGGGTGTATCTGTGTGAGATTTTCTAGATTATGTTAAACTGAGGTGGGAAGATATGCCCTAATTGGATTTCCATCCCACTGGATGGGGATCTTAGAGAGAGAAGACAGGAGAAAGCATGACGGTAAGCACCAGTATTTATCTACCTCCACTTCCTGAATATGAATATGACCAGATGCCTCAAGCTCCTCTCATCATGACTTCTCCTCCATGTACCCTGAAATCATGAGCCAAAACGCTTCATCCCTCACGTTTCTTTTGTCAGGCATTTTGTCATAACAACAAGAAAAGGAAGTGATACAGGTATCCTGTGTTTTCTAAGTCCCTCTGCTGAAAACCTTAGCCCCTCATAGCCTTTTAAAGCTTTTCTGGTCTACTAAGTTAAGTACAACTTTATTCTTCATGACTAACAGCCCTTATGAGCCCGTTCTCCCTTGCTTCTGATTGTTATGTAGATATTTTGGTCTTCCTGCCAAATGAGCTTTAGTAAGACACCCTCCCCTTCACACCTACTCTATGCCACGCAAAGCATAGACACTCTAGGCAGTCTGCAGTCAACACCAAAAGGACTGGCCATCTGTTAGTGATGTTGACTGTCACAGCTCTTCCATTTCAGTTTTCAAACTCAAGTATGGAGCAGGTAGAAGAATATACTTAGAAGCTGAGAAATATTGCCGTTCAAACAAGGAAAAGGAATGAGTCAGTACTTGAGCATGTGAGCACTGGGGTGGAGGATCTCTTGTTCAGTTGGTTTGCTCCTTATCTGGATGTGTTAGTCAGCTATTGCCCCAAATCCTACAAATAAATCATGCAACCTTCAGTGTGCATGAAAAATATCTTTTTTTGCTCTGGGGTCTATAAATTGGCTATGCTTTAGCTGGGCTTGTCTCAGTTTGCAGAGCTTGTCTCTGGACTGTAGACCCAAACACACCTATAGTCATATTTCCTCATTCTTGGAACAGCAGCTCCCAAGGCTTTGTTATTCTCACAAAGGGTGTGTGCGGGTTGGATTTAAGCCAACTTGACACACAAACTAGAGTTATCTAAAAGGAGGGAAACTTAACTGAGAAAAAGCCTCCATAAGATCTAGCTGTAAGGCATTTCCTTAATTTGTGATTGATGTGGGAGGGCCTAGCACATTGTGGGTGGTGCCATCCCTGGCCTGGTGGTCCTGGGCAATCAGAAAGCAGGCTGAGCAAGCCAGGAGGAGCAAGGATTAAAGCGTCACCCCTTCGTGACCTCAGCCTCAAGTTCAGCCTCTGCCATCCTGCCCTGTTTGAGTTCCTGTGCTGACTTCCTTTAGCAATGAATTATGATGTGGAAGTGTAAGCTACATAAACTCTTTCCTACTCAGCTTGCTTTTTGATTATGGTGTTTTGTAGCAGCAATAGAAACCCTAACTAAAACAAAGGGTAAGAAAATACAAAATGCAAGCCAGACATCCAGAAAATTAGGAGGCTCCACTTACATCAATTAGATTGACATTGCACTGGCAGAAAAAAAGGGAGCAAAAAATTGGAACACTAATCCAAACTATGTGCTGGTGATGGTGATATGGACTCACTATGTAATTCTAGCTGACCTCAAACTTGCAATCCTCCTGCCTCAGCCTTCTGAGTGCTTGGGATTATAAGCATGTACCACCATACCCAGCTAGAATCACATGTTAGTAAATTTAATTTATTTTGGATCAACTAATGATAGAAAAGAACACACAGAGCTTACTTTTGTTTTGCGCATTGACAGAAAACCCTTTAAATTCTGTCATGTCAACTTTGACATGTGTATTGAGATGGCCCAATGTTCTCGTTGTCTAATTGACTCAGAACAGCTGTGAATGTTTGAACAACAACACAAAAACATAAGTTTTCTCTCTCTCTCTCTCTCTCTGGTTTTCAAGACAGGGTTTCTCTGTGGCTTTGGAGCCTGCACTGGAACTAGCTCTTGTAGACCAGGCTGGTCTCGAACTCACAAAGATCCGCCTGCCTCTGCCTCCCGAGTGCTGTAAAGGTGTGCGCCACCACCGCCCGGCTTCTTTTCCTCTTTTTAAGCTACTTTTTTTCTGTTTACTTAGCTTTTATATCAACTCAAATATTTTCAGTCTTCTGAATTGAGCTGTACATGTCTGCTGAAGTTGATTATGCTCAGTTGGTAGTATGCTTGTCTACCATGCCCAAAGCCCTGGGCTCTGTTCCCAGCACCACATAAGCCAGGCATGGTGGTACATGCCTATAACACCAGCACTCAGGGAGGAGGAGAATAAGAAGTTCAAGATAACATAGTGACCATGAAGACAGTCTGGATTGTATGAGACCCTGTCTCAAAAGGAAATAAATAAGCAAATACGATGAACTAGTTTAGAATGTCACTACTGCAGAGACCAAACCAAATCGAAACTCCTCTTTTTAAAGTGTCAGCACTGCTTCTCTACAGGGAAAAAATTAGAAAACTCTCGATTCCCAGATCACAACCACATCGATAACTACATTAGTCTCTTAAGAGATCAGAGCCAAGCTGGGCAGTGGTGGCACATGCCTTTAATCCCAGCCCTCAGGAAGCAGAGGCAGGTGGATCTCTGTGAATTTGAGGTCAGCCTGGTCTATATAGTGAGTTCCAGGACAGCCAGTGGTACACAGAAACTCTGTCTAAAAAAGTTAAAGAAAACCACAAACAAACAAAAAGTTATGAGGCCCAGCACTGGTCCTCGTCTAAAGCTCCCCAAATGGCTCTAATGAGCATCTTCCCACTTTTTTAACAAAGTGAGGCCCTCTAGAAGGGAATCTGTTGACAGGTAGATTAAGTTTAGTATACCTTCACTTAAGGTTGTCAACGCTAAGGCTCCTTTAGTCTTTCTGCATCCCATAATAAAGCAACTCTAACTTGGTAAATCCCATGTCTTTTTCATTGTGTTTCTTGGTAAACTTTGAAGTGGATCCAGGCAGTGACAGCTCTTTGAGGCCCTGCTAATTCTCTTCCGTCTCTCTCCACTTTCTGGATAGGGACTCTGGTTTCTTTTCTCAAGTGAGTGGGGTGGTGTAGAGATGGTCTCAAGAGGATGAGGCAATTCTGGTCACGGTGTTCCCTGCTGTTCTTTTTCTAGGAAATTCACTTGTGTTCTAAGAAGATGATCACATTGACCTCTGCCAGGGGAGAAACCACTGAAGATGTGTGTTGATGTCGAAGCTTCTCCAGACACGTCTGTAGCAACTCAGACATATAAAACAAACAATTCTGGAGTCCCTAGAGCCTCTCATTATAAACTCTTGATGGACAAGCCGCCTGACTAATGGAATGCACTGGATGTGTAGGCATAGTTGCATTAGGGCAATTCCTCACTCCTCCGACTTAAGAAATGAGCAAACATTTCAACACTTTATTTATTTATTAAAAAACATTCTCAAGTGTGATATACTGGCTGTTGCAATAGAGAATTTGGAAAATGATTTCATTTATTATGCTTCTCCTTGAACACATCTCACCTTTGAACAAGCTCAGGCTTCCATCCCCCTCTGCCTCAGCTGTAGGTGCCGCCAACAAGACCCCTTTAGTGCTTCCCACCTCCCACCTAGCTCAGTCAGTCCCCGAGCCCCGAAGACTTGTCCCTTGAGTGTTTTTCTGAATTCTCCTCAGTACAATTGTCATTGTCCCCATCCCTAGTGACACATCCCCATTCCCAGATATTCTAGTTTGGTTTTGTTGCTGTGACAAAACACAATGACCCAAAGCAAAGGAGGGAGGAAAGGATCCACCCCATCCTATAGCTCCCAGGTCTCCATCCATTACTGAGGGAACCCAAAGCAGGAACCAAAACAGAGCCAATAGGAGAATGCCAATTATTGACTTGCTCCTCATGGTTTTCTCAGCTTGCTGTTTCATTTAATGAACCCACCATTCACAGTAGGATGGGCTAATCCATATCAATTGTTTATCAAGGAAATGACCTATGGCCATGCACACAGGCCAATCTAACTGGGGTAATTTCTCAGATGAGGGTCTCCCTCTTCCCAGGTGACTTTAATTTGTGTCAAGAAAAACTAACCAGCACACTAGAGTTCATGATCACTTTTTAGTTAAGGTTTTTGTTGCTATTAAGAAACACCATGGTCAAACAAATTGGAGAGGAAAGAGTTTATTTTACTTATACTTCCAGATCACTGTTCATTGAAGGAAGTCAGGACAGGAACTCAAACAAGGCAGGAACCTGGAGGCAGGAGCTGATGCAGAGGCCATGGAGCGGTGCTGTTTCCTGGCTTGCTCCTTGTGGCTTGCTTGACCTGCTCTCTTATAGAACCCAGCACTGCCAGTCCAGAAGTGTCACCACCCACAATGGACGGGGCCCTCCCACATCAATAATTAAGAAAATGCCTTACAGCTTGATTCTATAGAGGCTATTTCTCAAGTGAGGCTCCCTACTTTCAACTAACTCTAGCTTGACTTAGTCTTTAGGGAAAGCCACATCATCCTCTTTACATGCGTGGATGGTATATTAAAATCTGCTCTTTCTCATGTCATATTGCTTAAAAATCTTCCACTGTTTTCCTATTTGCAGAATGAAGTCTGACCTTGGGAAAAGAGCCCCAAATAACCTGTGTCACATTGCTCAACTGTCTCACTTCTCTGATCTTCCCTATCTCTCTCTACTGACATTCTGCTGGTGTTCTGAAGGATAGCTCTACACAGGCTCCAGGCCTTTTTTTTTCTGCTATCTTTTGGAGGTTTAATATCCTTTTCCTTTCTCTTTGCTTGTCCAATCCCAACTCTCCTTTAGGATGCAGCAAGAGTTCATGTCCTCTTAAGGTTTCTATTGTGATATACTATGACCAAAAGCAAGTTGGGAAGGAAAGGATTTATTTGGCTTGCACTTCTATATTACTGTTCATCACTGAAGGAAGTCAGGATAGGAACTCAAGCAGGGCAGGATCCCAGAGGGCAGGAGCTGATGCAGAGGCCATGGAGGAGTGCTGCCTACTGGCTTCTTCCCCAAGGCTTGCTCGGCCTGATTTCTTAGAGCACCCAGAACCACCAGCCCAGAAGTATCACCACCCACAATGGGCTGGACACTCCCATATCAATCACTAATTAAGAAAATGTGCTACAGGCTTGCCTACAGCCCAATTTTATGGAGGAACTTTTCCATATGGGTTCCCTCCTCTCAGATGATTCAAGCCTGTGTCAAGTTAACATAAAATTAGCCAGCATACCCTCCCTTTCTTTCATAATATGCATTGTGGTGGTTTGAAAAAGAGTGGCTCATTGATTTGATGCTCAGTCACCAGGGAGTGGCATTATTTGAAAGGATTTGGAGGTATGGCCTTTTGGGGGGAAGAATGTCACTGGGATGGGCTTTGAGTTTTCAGAAGCCCAAGCCAAAGGCTGTCTTCTTGATGCTTGGGGATCTGGATGTAGACTTTTCCAACACCATGTCTCCCTCTGAGCTGCCATGTTTTCCACCATGCTTCCTTTAAAAACTGTAAGCCACCTCCACTTAAGTGCTGTCTTTTATAAGAATTGCTGTGGTCATAGTGTCTCTTCATAGCAATAGGACAGGGATTAAGACAGTGCTCAATCTTCCCTACCATGATCATTAGCTGAGGTGGATTCCCGTATTCAGAAGTCCCACAATGCCCTGTGCATGATGGGGTCCAGGTGAACAACATACTTGATTCTGTCTTAATGGTGAACTAGTTCATTCAGTGTCTGCTCATACTTTACTGTTCCTATTTTTACTCTCTTAGCTGCCACTTAACAAAGTCATTTGGAACACACTTTTAATTGCTTCCTCCCAGCTCCAGAGACATTCTAGATAGCAGTGTCTAATCCATCTGTAGTGCCCTGGAGGTTTGGAGAATAATTAGGCTTATTAGGAATTACAGAGCCAATAAAATTGAGTGGTTGGGTGTGGATGTTGGCACTACAGCTTAAATATTTGAATTTCTACTCTTTATTTTTAAAGCCTATTTCTTCTAATATGTACACTTTTATGAAAAAGATTTAAAGGATGTGTTCTAGGAGGCTGCTTGTTTGTTCCTGGCTGCTCAGCCCCAAAATAACCACACAGAAACTGTATTAATTAAATTACTGCTTGAGGCTGGTGGTGGTGGTGCACACATTTAATCCCAGCACTTGGGAGGCAGAGGCAGGTGGATCTTTGTGAGTTCGAGGCCAGCCTGGTCTATAAGAGCTAGTTCCAGCGCAGGCTTCAAAGCCACAGAGAAACCCTGTCTCGAAAATCCAAAAAAAAAAAAATTACTGCTTGGCCTATTAGCTCTAGCTTCTTATTGGCTAGCTCTTATATCTTAATTTAACCAATTTCTATTAATCTGTGTATTGCCACATGGCTGTGGCTTACTGGCAAGGTTCCATCCGACATCTGTCTCTGGCAGGGCTATAGGACTTCTCTTGACTCTGCCTCCTTTCTCCCAGCATTCAGTATCATTTTCCTTACCTAGCTCTACTCTACCCTATCACAGGCCTAGGAAGATTCTTTATTCATAACTTATAAAAGCAACACATATACAGGAAGGACTTCCCATAACATTTCCCCTTTTCTGTTTAAATAAAAAGGAAAGTTTTAACTTTAACACAGTAAAATTACACATAACAAAATAGGTATCAAACAAGAATTATGGTTACAATAGTTATATCTATTTTATCTTTTATCATAACTAAGGAAAACTATATAACTATCTATCTATTCTTCAAGTTCATCAAAGACCTCAGAAGAATATAATATTACCTAAGTAAACAGAAAGTGCATTGTAAGCAACTTCCAAACTCTAGACTTGACAGAGACATCTTGCTGCCTGGATGTCACCCAAAGTTCTTCTGTAACATTGGAGCATCCACCTTCAGCCTATAGGCCCATAGAGTCTGGCAAGTTCTTCCATGGAGCAGGAAATTTCAAAGACAGTTCTGCTTATATTGACAATTTGTCAATCACATTTTTTGTGTCCTGTAGAATGTCTAGCAGATTCTTTCATGAAAGCAGGAACCCTGAAGGATTGTCTCACCTTTAGACAAGTTCAGCAGTCATTTTTATGTGGGTTCTGCATATATAGTTCACACAGCATAACATCAAACAGTCCAGGCAAGAGCAGTTTCTTGCCCAAATGGCTAACAAACTTCATAAGGAGCCTCTTCAATGCCCATCTTCCTCTTGAAGTAATTGGTGCTGCCAGGAACAGATGTGTCTCATTGTCATGAAAAGTCCTAAGTTCTTAAAACCTTTTAAATGCCATATTCTGAAGGTCTCTGAAAGATTTAAAGAATACCTATCTAACTGAAATATCTCTCTATATATCTAGAAAACTTAACATGACTACAAGCTT
>JAQHUG010000127.1:781813-802498 GCA_028555095.1 Dicrostonyx torquatus | reverse complement strand
GCTTTGGAGTCAGTCCTGGAACTAGCTCTTGTAGACCAGGCTGGTCTTGAACTCACAGAGATCTGCCTGCCTCTGCCTCCCGAGTGCTGGGATTAAAGGCATGCGCCACCACCGCCTGGCTCTGTAATCCTTTTCTGACCAGGCCCACCCTCAAGGTGCTTCTTATATCTGTTGGAAAAGGAAAACTTAAAGATTGATACCATAGAGAGGGAAGCTGGGAAGGGAATATAACAGTGACTCATGCTGGGGGTAGAGGGTTTTTTGGCTAATGGGTTAGCTTTGGGCTTTGATGTGATTCCGATCATGGAGCTCTCAACTTGTAAAAAAGTATTCATTAATGTCTGAAAATGAGAAAGTTGCTGCTAATAAGATAGGTGTCATTGTGGTATCAATTACAGCTTTTGGGTTTCACAGTAGGCAGGGATGGTGTCCACAGAGAATAATCTGGGTGACAAGGGATAATTGTTTTGCTCCCTTTTGGTCCAGAAAGAGCGGACTGAACTTTGAAGGATTTATTCATTTTCATGAAAAATTTAGGGTTGTTTTCCTTCCTTTTACTTCATTCTCTCTCTCTCTCTCCTTCTCTCTCTCCCTTCCTCTGCCTCTCCCTTCCTCTCTCCCTTCTTCCTTTCCTTCCCTTCCTTTCTCTCTCTTCCTTCCTCCATTTCTCCCTCCCTCCTTCCTTTCCTTCTTTCCTTCCTTTCTTCCTTTTTTTTTTTTAAAGACAGGGTTTTCCTGTGTATCCCTAACTGTTCTGGAACTTGCTCTGTAGAACAGGCTGGCTTTAAACTCAGAGATCCACTTGACTCTAAACAATGACTTTTGTGGGAGGTGGTGGATGGTTTCCAAGACAGGGTTTCTCTGTGTAGCCCTGGTTGTCATGGAACTTACTCTGTAGATCAGGTTGGCCTGAAATTCACAGAGATCCATCTCACTCTGCTTTTTGAATGCTGGGATTAAAGGCATGCACACCACCACCATTCCTTTTTTCTTCCCAGTGCTGGGTATTAAACCTAGTACATCATCTGTGTTATTCATTTCCACATACATTTAGATTCAAAACATGATGTATATCCACAATACTATGTATACAGACCACGAAGGTATATGATGAAATGTAATATTTCCTTCTATCTTAGATTACTAGTGCCTTCTCAGAGACAATTGCTGTATTTATCCACCCAGAAATATTCTATGCAAATACAAGAACACATATATTCATGACATCATTCCCCATCCTTGGACATTTAACTGGTTACTCTAAGACATATTAAGTGGCCCCAGCTGTATAGCATTTTATAGCACGATGGGATGTAATTTAACCAGTTTATTGTACCTGGAGTAGGAGAGCATTCCCTTTCCCTTTTCAGGCTTTGGCCAAAAGTGCATTTAAGCTGGATTCCACCTGCTGTGTTAAACAAGCTCTATCTGCTTTTATACACTGTGCGTGTTTTTTACTTCCATATCACTCTAAATAATCTGGAATTTGGTGAGGAAATTTTTCATTTTCTCTCCAGGGAGACACTAACCCATTTAGAGGCATGTTTTGAAGACTGCAGAGTCTTCTTTGAGATAAAGATGACGACTAGTCACATGACAAACTGTAAACCTGGTGTAGGGAAAGAGTGAGTACTGGGGCTTTCCCGCAGGTTCCTGGAATGGATATTCATCACTGAAGGCTCCAGAGTCACATTAGTTCCTTAGGGATGCCAGTTAGCAGCAGTCAGATGATTCGTTCCCAGGCAGCAACTGGAGGACTGCCTTGCATCCTACACTTCAAGGGTGCTTCTCTCTCCATCACTATCGCTAGTTAGAGATTTAGCAGGAAGCAGTAGGGCTAACACTGGCTCCTGTCTCCAAGCTTCTTACAGCTGAAAGATGCTTTTGAGATCATTGACAACTCTCTTCCCAGTACTCTTTTAGCTCTTAGTTTAGTTTTGGTTTCATTTTTATTTTTTTGAGATTATAATTACATTATCTGAGGCAGGATAACACTATATAGCCAAAATTGATCTCGAATTTATGACCTTCCTGTCTCAGCCTTCCTAGTACTGGGATTACAGGTATGAGCCACACCTGATTTACTAGTTACATTCTCTGCTAGAACTGGACTTCAAACCTCCAAATGTCCATTTCATTCTCTCTATATCTGGTATATCTACCTCTGCTGTGGGACAATGGTCAGTATTCTATCAATAATATTTTAAATAAATTCTGATTGGCCAGTAGCCAGGTAGAAAGTTTAGGAGGGGTGACCAGGCAGAAAGTAGAGGTGGGTCAATGAGAACAGGAGAATTCTGGGAAGAAGGAAGTCCTAGTCTGCAGTCCTGACCCAGCCACAGAAGAAGCAAGATGTGACTGCCTTGCCAAATAAGGTACAGAGCCACGTGGCTACCATAGACAAGAATAATGGGCTAATATAAGTTATAAGAGTTAATAAAAAGCCTGAGCTAATGGGCCAATCAGTTTATAACTAATGTAGACCTCTGTGTAATTCCTTTGGGACTGTGGGAACTGAGCAGGACAGAAACGTCGGTTAACATACCTCCCATCTTAATCCTCAATGGAAAACTCTGAGGAAATAATATACCAGATGTCTATACAGAAGCATTACAAAGAATGATGAATTTAACACACATTCTCAACACTCGTTCAATTAAATAAGAAGGCATAAGGATCTTACCCTAATCCTCCAGCTGATGTGATTTCTAAATTTATGTAATGACAGATTGGTGTGGCAGAATTCTTTCCCAGCTGTGATTTGAACCCAGAACCAGGGAATCCTACCACGAGAACTTTAAAGTCTGTATGGAAAGACAATGTGGCTAGGTAAGTAATTGAATGGTAGTGTTGTGTGGTTTGAATGAGAAATGTCCCCATAGAGTAATGTGTTTGAATACTTGGTACCTAGCTGGCGCTATTTTAGAAGGTTGTAGAATCTTTAGGAGGTGGAACCTTGATGGAGGAAGTAGGCTAGGAGTAGGACTTAAAAGTTTTCTAACCTGGCCCACTCCCTGTCTGCTGTCTGTTTCCTAACTACAGATACAGTCTGTAGAGCTGCCATTCCTTTCCTGCCATGATGGAACTGTGTGTCAAAATAAGCCTTCATTCTCTTCAGTTCATTTTGTTAGGTATTTACACGAAAAGGTAATTAAGGAGGCACGTTAACTTTTTTTCCTTTTTCTTTTGGTGTCTGGGAGAACTAAAGGACCCTGTCCCCAGGAAGGCTTGAGGAGGGGTGGCAACTCTTCTGAGGAGGTGGGCTGTGGAGGAAAAGTGTTTCCACATACAAGGAAGGGCTATGGCAGCAGTGACAAGTTCACATGCTTGGGATGGCCAGTCCTTGTCTGAGCCGCATATAGAAACAGAATAGTCCTGTCCCCAGCATTCTCCTAGCCGATTAACCAGTGTGAATGGTTTTTTTCTCATCCTTAACTTGGGTAAAATTCTACAAGTTTATTGCAAAGGTGAACACAAAGATAAGTAACACACATTATAATGCAAATACACTTGCTATTAGTTTTATTCATTTCTAGTATTTTATTTTCTCCGAATTTTCAAGTGTGAATTGAGATAAGACAGATAATATTTGACAATTTTCTCCTAAATCTAGACAGTCTAAGGGCACCTACAAAGACAGTAGAAAGAATGGAAATGGGACATTTGGGGGTTTGAAGTCTAGTTCTAGTAGAGAATGTAGATGGTAAATCAATTACTGCTTTCTCGTGGGTAGAAAGGGTGATTGTGACTTATAAGGCCACTTCTACTCAAACATTGTACATCTATGGAACTGTCAGGGCAGCTAAAAAATACCAGTTTTTATCGTCCAACCATTTCTTTTATGTGTGTATGTGGAATATGCTTGTGTGTGCCTCACTGTGTGTGATTGTGCTCATCTGTATTGTGCACATGTAGCAGCTAGAGGGTAATTTTGGGCATCTTTCTCTATTCTCTATCATTATTTACCTAACTTTTTGACACAGAGCTTCTTTCTAAGCATGTTAGGGTCAATGTTTCAGCAAGACTGGCTGGAGAGAAGGTCCCTGGGGTTCACCTATCTCTATGTCCCCAACACTGGGGTTCCAAGCACATGCCTGACTTTTATGTAAACTTGGGTCCTCATGTTTGCACAACAGGCACTTTTCCCACTGAACTGTCTCCCCAGCCCCATCCACAATTTCATAAAGCAGCGTTTCCATAATATTAGCTAGGATTTTTTAAAAAAAATAATGTTTTCTCATTTTATAAACCAGTCCCAGTTCCCACTCCCCCTCCTCCCATTCCCCCCACCTTCTGCCCACTCCACCCCATCCACTCCTTAGAGAGTATAAGGCTTCCCATGGAGAGTGAGCAAAGTTCAGCACATCACTTTTGAGGCAGGACCAAGGCCCTCCTCCTTGTATCTAGGCTGAGCAAGGTATTCCTCCATAGGGAATGGGCTCCAAAAAAATCAGTTCAAGCACTAGGGATAAGACCTGGTCCCACTGCCAGTGGCCCCACAGTTCTAATCCTATCAGAGCTGTCCTGTACAGAACAGTAGCCCAGTAGCCATATAGTCATATATGACTGATTGAGCACTTTAAATATGGCCAGTTCAAACTGAGAGGTAACAAAGGGATAAAATACATAAAAAAATTTTAGGATATCTCAGCAGTAAATTTTTATGTTGAGATAGCATTATATGCACAAGTCAAACATATTATCTTTTTTCAATGACATATGTATCATATGCATCATTAAAACTGACAAATGTATTTGAATAAAATATATTTAATAAAATATTAAAATTAAATAAATAAATATCTTAGTTAAATGATATATAGTAGGAAAATCCCACCCATCCCAAATCTTTCTCTCTTTGTAGCTGAAGGAAGAATTCATTGTTGCATGCATGCCAAGCAAATGCTGTACCACTGACTTACATCTCTAGTCCTTTCTTTTTTACATAAAGTAGTAACTATAAAAATAAGATCATATATGTTACTTGTATACCCTCTCATTGACTAGCCTTAACTTTTCTTCAAAGGTAAGAATTCAGTATGTATATACAGTAAAATGAACACAATTTGCAACTTTAACTCAGAGTCCAGTTGATGTCCATGTTCACATCTATTTGGTAAAACCTTTTGCAGCACAAGCTAAAGCTTGCAATTTTCGTTAATAACTCTGATCCTTTGGACAGATGAGGAAATTATCTGGAAATCACATCGATTTGGGCAAGCCTTATTCCTCCACTTTGGTTTGAAGAACCTTGCACTATTGTGGAGTTATTATATATAATTTTTGAAAATGGAGACAAGTCAGATGGAAGAGGATAGAACAAGGGATGTTTTTTCTTTTGTGGCCTTCGTGCTCGCACTGCTCATCTGCCATAACTGATTTTCTTCAGGCCAACAGGACAGTCTGTATCTTCGGATGATGGCCGGTTAAAGCTAGGTGGCAGCGGCAGCATAAGTTGACAAAGGCAAGAAGCCAGAGCAGGAAGACAACGAAAATGTGTGGCATCTCTAGACTTCATCCTTCACATCCTGCCTACACTAGCTTGGTGTTAAGCAGGTGAATGAAAGAAAGATAGGAGATGCTGAAGCCCCACTGGCTTTGGCGGGAAACTCACTTCATCTGCCCTTTAAGGTAAAGTGCGACAGAGTCTGTCCCTAGTCCTTGACTCCCTGTGATGAGTACAGTATAAACTTGCTTCAGCTTCACTGCCCTTCTGATTTGTCATGAAGGCTTTTGGGGGGCAGTGTCACCTCTTCTCGTCAACTGGTGAGAAGAGATGACCTTGTGCTGAAATAATATCCAGTTTAAATGAGCTCCCACATCTATTTACAGGAAAGTTATTCATAACAGCTATATTAATGAAAGCTCCACTTCATCTTGATTTTATTGCCCCTAATTTCCTGCAAATTAAAAAAAAAACATGGTTAATTGAATCCACTCCCACCCTCCCAGCCTCAACAAAAAGACTGCAGGCAAAATAATTTTCCAACTATTGAGAATTTGGCATCAGTGGACTTCCCTATAAAAGGGCTTGTACAGAATGTACTATGGACAGAAAAGATATGATCTCAGATGGAAGGTTGGAGGAAGAAGAAACAGTAAAAATAAAGTAGTAAATATGTAGGTGGTTTGAAATGGTGAGTATAAAAGCCATAATATATGGTCTTTAAAAAATGAGGCATGATATCTAGTAATAGTATGAATAAATCAGGCAAATGGTTATTAAATTCAAAGTATCAAAAGTTCTTGTATCTGTCAACAGGAAAGTACATGTCTTAATTTAAATACTGATGCTACTTTTGCTATCTGTTTTCACAGAGAGACCACTAAAGTAATCAAAATTATATTACAATGGGTCCTCAGGCAGGAAATAGATGAAACACAAAGGAAAGGTATTTCTTGACTTTGTTACATGTAGTGAGCAGTCCAAAAGGCCTTTGGAATGTTCTCCTTCCATAGACACTTGTCCTTTGGACTCTTTCTCTTCCATTGATATATACACTACACAGTACCAGTTATCACCAGTTTCAAGCAGTTCTCAATAAGGATCAATTCCTTGCTCTTAGCTCTCATTCATTAGGAATGTCTTCACCTTAAACTTCTCTGATCAACTACAAACCCTTTAGTCAGGTTTAGTTACTTAAAATTCCAAGTATTTGTTTTCTTTTTCATTAAAACAGAACCTGACATAACATTTGCCATGTTTATTTTACACTCTTGTACTTTTTTTTTTTTTTTTTGGTTTTTCGAGACAGGGTTTCTCTGTGGCTTTGGAGCCTGCGCTGGAACTAGCTCTTGTAGACCAGGCTGGTCTCGAACTCACAAAGATCCGCCTGCCTCTGCCTCCCGAGTGCTGGGATTAAAGGCGTGCACCACCACCGCCCGGCCACTCTTGTACTTTTATGACCCATATTTTTATGTTTGCTGTTTGCTATTGTATATCAATGCAATTGCTTCCTGTGAGTTGATTTTATATACATGCATACACGCATCTGATTTTCTTCTCTTTTAAATTTTATTTTATTTTATGTTGTAGGGGCATGTAAGGGCAGAGGGCAGATACAAAAAATTGGGGAGATGAATGAAATTGAGATTCATGACGTGAAATCCACAAAGAATAAAAAGTTAAATTAGAAAAAAAATCCTTATACCCATTATTTCTCTGTGTGCTCACTGGAGTATGGAGTGGAGTATTAAAAAGAAATGATTGTGACTGTTGCTCTCTATTTTCCTGTTCTTAAGTGGAAATGATTTCAATGTTTCACTATTAGTTATGGAATTCCTTGTGTAGTTTTTGTAGTTATTTTGTACCAGGCAAAGGAAATTTTATTTTTTCCTCCATTTTAAGATGCTAAGAGATCTCATAATTAATGGATAGTGTCCTTAACAAAAATGTTATTGTATCTGTAAAAATTATCCTATGCCCCTTTCCTCATTTAGGCACTATGGAAAATTGTATTGATTCATTTTTTTTTCAAACAACTCATACCCTGCTTTACTGAGAAAAGCTTGTCATGATCATTTTGTCATATTTCTGTGTTGTTATATTCTGCTGAGGATATTTTTTGCACTTCCATGTCTGAGAAGGAAGAGGATTATAGTTCTTTAGTAGGCTCTCTCCATCAATTTTTAATATGAAGGTTCTGCCAACCTCATAAATTGGCTGGAAAATGCTTTATTTCTGTATTATAGAATAGTTTCGTATGATTAGTATTATTGGGTTTTTTTGGTTATTTAGTAGAACTCATTTTAAAACAAGAGCAATGTATCCAACAGAATAACACCTCCCCCAAATCTAAAAGGAACAAATAAAATGTAATGGCTAAATAATTAAATAGAAACAAAACTTGGGAAGTTTTGATACAGCTAGTTTCATTTCTTTGCAAAAGCTAATGAATTGCACACACATAATATCAGATTAGTGATGTGACCAGGATGGCATATCTCTATCATTTCAGCACTCTGGAAGGTGGGAAGGTGAAAGCAGGAAGATAACAAGTTCAAGGCCAACCTTGAGATAAGACCCTGTCTCAAAACAAAACAAAATGATCAGGAAGAAAAATGATAGGAATGAACCATTTCAAGAACATAACCATAGATACTGTGGGATTTTAACAAAATGATATTCTAAATTACTTACAGGTGAAAATTTTTGAAATGTGAATTTAAAAGACAAACCCTGGTGACGATGGTGTGACTTGGGCAGTATATGGGACCACTGATAATGGGATCAGGATCTAACTCTAACACATAAACTGTCTTTGTCTAGTCCATTCTCTATGGAGAGATACCTCCTGCCTCAAGGAGGGCACAGGACAATCTTAGTTGACTTCCCAGGGGACGCCTTAATCTCTCTGAAGAGCAGATGGGAGGTGGGGTGGAGGGAAGGGGGAAGCAGGAGGATAGGAGGGATGGGGAACTGGGATTGGTATGTAAAATAAATAAATAAATAAATTTTTAAAAGACAACCCCCTAGAAATATGTAATTTACAAAGTCTGATTTAAGAAGAAATAGAAAACCTGATAGACTTTTAATCATTAAATCAATTTACTTGGGACTGGTGATATGTGCCTGTAATTCTAGCCTCCAGAAGACTGGGGCAGAAAGATGGTGAGTTTGAGGCCAGTCTTTGTTCCACAGTGAGACTCTTTTTTCCAAAACCAAGAAACTCAAACCAAAACTGGGCCTATATGATTTAAGGAAGAAGGAAGAATAATTTTATAAAGTTTCAATAGTCATAAAGTATGACTTGCCCTAATTTATAATCAGGTGAATGCAAACCAAAGCTGTGGTCTATCACTTCACCTACCTTTGATTAGCAATAATTAAAGTTGTGATGAAATTAAGTCTTGGCAAGGATGTGAAGCAGCTGGAGTAGGAGAAGTTATGATGAATTTGGGAAACAATTTAGTATTATCTAGTTAATCAAAGATGCATTCCCCTCATGAGTTAACAATCTCTTTCGTTAGCATATTGCTAGAACTAGATTTGTTAATGAATAGTCACGGCAGCATTTTCTTCAATATTTAATAAGAGCCCAGAAAACTTCAAATGCTCATCAATCAATAAAGTAAGAGGTTTGTGCCTATAGTAAAAATTATATGGTTGCATAGGGGAATCTCAGGCAGTCAGTGTAAAATGGGAAAAAGCAGGTATCAGAAACCATACAGAATGATTTAATTCATATACAATTGAGAAACATTGAAAACTCAACAATATCATCTTCAGAAGTTCAGAAACATGCAACAAAACTACAAAGAAAAATATTCCACAAACATGAACTGCAAGGCAGTGGTTACCTCTAAGACAGAAAGGAGGGCAATTGAATCTAGAAAGGTGACATGGGAGCTGAAAAGTCATTGATGAAGCTCTTTTAAAGTTAATGTCAGCAGGGGTTGGTGTGGTGCTGTAATCCTGCCTACTTGGGAGACTGAGGTAGGACTATTATAAATCAAAGCCCTGCCCAGACTACAGAGTGGGCTCAAGAATAGCTGAGCAATTTACTGAGGCCCTAACTAAAAATAAAAATTAAAAATAAGGCTTGTCTAGCATGTGTGAAGCTCTGGGTTCAATTGCTAGTGTTAAAATAAAAACAAAGCTGATGGTACAACCACTTACAATGGTATATGCCTGCAGTCCCAGAACTCAGGAGGCTGGGAGAGAAGGGTTGTGATCTTAAGGCCAGCATGAGAATGATTTCATGAGCCCATCTTAAAATGAATGCATAAAATTGATAGTGGTACTGTTAGCACTGATATTTCATTAACATGAAAATGATTTCAATCTATTTAATATTTAGTAAGATATATTCATGGGACAAAAAAAGAGATAAAACTAGAGGTCTGAATCAAGTCAGACATTCAGTTAATAGGGGTTACAGAAATAGAAAACACATACTGTTTTTCAGAGGAAATTATCAAAGACATAAAATAAGAATACATCATCTGGAAATAAAAGAATACAATATCTAGATGTAATGGGTATGCCAGAGCCTATAAACATAAATTTTCAGAACACTGGAATACAGAGAATGTTCCAGAATTAAAGTATTAGGAAACAGAATGGCCTGATATGGCATTATTGAAAGCTAAGCCACAAAATGACATCATCTTCAGAGTTCTGAGGAAAAGTAATGGTGGGCCTGACATAGCCAAATAAATGATCAACAGAATATAATGGTAGGTAGGATAAGCATAATTCTAGTTAGGTAAGAGCTTGTAAAGTTTGTCTTCCACAGAGAGGCTGAAGAAACTATTGCAGGATGTATAACCCAGAAAGAGAAATCTAGCATAGGATCACCATGAAGGAGAACCTTGGGAACTGCTCTGAGGGAGAGCTAATAACACAGGGTGGACTGATGTCTTCAAGTGAGAATGGAACAGATTCAGTATCTATTGGGTTAACTCCAAGGAGCCAGGAGTGGTATCACAAGCCTATAATTCCAGCACTGGGGGAATTGAAGGCAGTGTTGTTGGGGTCCAGCCTCACAAAAATATCTTTCTTCCAGAATGGAGGCATGGGACTATAAATATAGTAAAGAATACGAAGACGTGAATGAAAATAATAAAATGCAGAAACACATAGGATAGTATCGGGAGGGAATTTCAGTGGGTACTGAAAGTTCATTCATGTTTATTTTCCAACTGGTTAATATACCCCTGACCCCAAAAGGTAGGAGTAAAACAAAAGACTGCATTAACATACAAATTGAAAGTCACAGGCTACATTCATCACTCAGTCCCTAGACTTTGCCTCCTAGACCAAACACTCTGTAGGCAAACCACTCCCTGGGTGGAATCCCAAGTATTTCCATAAAGGGAACTGGAACTTAGTTGGGTCCTTAGACTTTGTTTTAGGTAAGCACCAACTACTTCCCTATTTCAGGAGCAAGAGGTCTGGCAACTAGCTGTCCCTGTTGACAATAGCCTTGAGAGAGTAGGTGGGAACTTTGAGTTAGAAGCACAATAACCTTGAATGAACTAAAAACAAGTCCCAAACTCTCTGACCTTTGGCCTCTTTGGGCCTCCACACAGTTGAGTTTCTGTTGTTGAGATAAAACACCTTGACCAAAAGTGACTTTGTATGAAAGAGTCTATTCTGGCTTAAGATTCCAGGGGAAGAAGCCATAACAGCAAAAGAGATGGCATCAGCAGGTGGCCAGGTCAGGAACTTGACAGATCATAACTTCAAATGCAAACATGAAATAGAATGAACTAGATGTAAAGCAAGGCAATGAGCTCTCAAGACCTGCCCTCCAGTGATGTTTTACCTACAGCAAAGCTGCACCACCTCTCCAGAATCCACCACCAACTAGGGAGCAAGTGCTCAAATGCCCAAGTCTATGAGAGACATTTTTCATCCAAACCACCAGAGTGATGAAGTGTTAGAAACCAACCTAGGATGCAACCTAGTGAGACATTGTCTCTAAGCAAAAACAAAAAACACACTCAAAGGCATTTTCATGGCTTCTTAGAGGGCTCAGAGACAAATTGGTAAGCAATGTGTTAATTTTTTTAAAATTTAGAAAGATTTAAAAAATCAAACAAAAAGGATGAGTAATAACTGATAAAAATCAAAGTGTTTAAAAAAATGGAATCAGAAAATGGGAGATTGTGGTGCTCACCTTTAATCCCAGCACTTGGGAGGCAGAGGTAGGTGGATCTCTGTGAGTTCAAGGCCAGCCTGGTCTACAGAACAAGCTCCAGGACAGCAAGGGCTGTTACACAGAGAAACTCTGTCTCGAAAAACCAAAAAAAAAAAAAAAAAAGAATCAGTACTTACTATCTATTGTGAATAGTGTGAAACATGATTTAAATGAAACTATAGGAGTTGAGATTGCTCAGTCCTATTCTTCTATAGAAAGTAACCAATAATTATAAAGTGGAATTCTTAAGAAATAGCAGTAATATCATTCCACGCAGAATTACTAAAAACAAACCTATAAAAAAATAAAAGTAGTTAGCTTTAGGAAGAAGCAGATAACTATGGCTTTTTATTTCAAAACAAGTCATGTTATTTTAATTAATCTAGTTTTGGTTTTTCGAGACAGGGTTTATTTGTGTAACAGCCCTGGCCTGTACCATAATTTTTCTTTTGGGCCACCAACCAACTCCCAAATCATGACATGGAGATTTCTTATGAGTTGTGAATGCTTGGCCTAGCTTAGGCTCATTTCTGACTAGCTCTTTTAACTTAAAATTAACCTGTTTTTAATCTACCTTTCGCCTCAGGGCGCATTACTGTTTCTTTTGTATAATTTAAATTCACTACTGTGTTTTCCTGGCTGGAGGCTGCCTGGCTGCTTTCCTTGGGCATGTATCTTATTCTCTCTTCCTTTTCTCTAGTTCTTCCCTTTTTCCTTCTTTTGAGTCTAGATTTCTCTTGTTTATTCTCTCTGCTCACCAGCCCCACCTATCCTTTCTCTGCCTAGCTATTGGCCATTCTGCTTTTTATTAGACCAATCAGGTGCCTTAGGCAGGTGTAAATAGAGGTTTCTCTGTCCTGCCTTGTTCCTTAGCTATGTCCAAATAATTACTCAAGAGTTTTATATTAATTATTAATGTCTAAACAGTAGCTCAGGCTTATTACTAGCTAACTCTTACATTTAAATTAACCCTATTTCAATCTATGTTTTGCCATGTGGCTCAAGGATTTTTACCTCATTTTCAACACATCCTGCTTGTCCTGTGACTGGCTGGTATCTCTTTTGACTTCACTCCCTCCTCATCTGAGTTCTTAGTTTGATTATTCCGCCTAACCTTATCCTGCCTGGCTACTGGTCAAACAGCTTTTATTATTAACCAATGAGAGGAATACATTTTCACAGCATACAGTAGTGTTATCTCACAGCAGACAGGCAAGATGAAATGGATGCAACATGTCTTTACATAACTAAATACACATCTTTACATCATTAAACAGCTGCAGCATAAACAAAAGTAACACATCTTTACATAGTTAAGGTAATATTCTGCAGCATTAACAAATGTAATACATATTTGCCTACTTAAAATACTATTCTACAACATTGGCTGTCCTAGAGCTCACTCTGTAGACCAGGCTGGTCTTGAAGTCACAGAGATCCACCTGCCTCTGTCTTCTGAGTGCTGGAATTAAAGGCCTGTGCCACCACAATCTGCTATGTTATTCTATTTTTAACAAACTATGTTTATATAAAATTAAATTGCTAAATGCAATATGTACTACCTTGATAGGAATTGTTACTGGTATGCATTGGTCATACCTCAACAAATATACACTTGAAGAATTGTGTGTTCCACTGCATGTAAAATTTATTAAATAAAAATCATCAAGTAAGTAAAAAACAAACTAGTTAATGAAATACATGCTGATGTCTGTAATTTACTTTGAAATGTCAAAGTGGACAGGGGCCTCAGCCCTATACAAAGAACTGCAGGCAACTAAGGAATGCTGAGAATGGGGAAAATATTGTTCCCCAGGGAGGAGCACACCAACTAGCTATCTAATTCCAAATGCCCAGTCCCAAAAACATAATACAAGTAATATTACACAGATTGAGCAGTTTATGAGTCTGTATGTATGTATGTGTATATATATACATGTATGCATAAAATAGCAATTAGTGGAAATAGGATATGAATTTGAAAGAGCAAGGAGGGGTATATGGGAGATTTTAGAGTTAGGAAAGGGAAGGGAGAAATAGGGATATATGGGAGATTTTAGAGTGAGGAAAGGGCAGGGAGAAATAACGCAATTATATATGGTCACAAAAATGTGAGAAAAGAAGATAGATTAATGATCTGCCCTAAAGATAGGTAAATATATAATCAAACAAGTACAGCAAAATGTTACTGGTGAGATCTAGAAGGCGGGTATATGAATACTCATGGTAAAATTCTTCCAATTTTATGGTTCTTGAAAACTTTTATAATAAAAAGTTGGCACAAATAAAAATGAATACAACACTAAAAATAAATTCAAGAGAGAATGTTCTGTCTGGCACAGCCAGCTAGGCGTCCTTTCATCTTGAAATGCTTTTGCTTTCCAGAAACATCCTGTAGCCGTTTGACCCACAGATGACTGATCAAATCAAAGAAGGCAGTGATTTATGAAGAGTGGGCTCTGGCTGATATTTCTTGTTGGCATTTTACCAGTTTCCATTTGAAGCAGGTGTGTCCAATGCTGAATGGTGAACATTTTCTCTCACCTAGCAAGATTTATCTTCTGCTTATGGATATGTTCATTGCTACACACTCATCTCCCTTTGCATCATTCAGTGGTAATCTATAGTCTATAATTCTCAGGGCCACACCCTCAACGGTTCAATATCAGTTGTACTCTAGTAAACCACTAAGGGGAAATAGCTCTTTGGAATAATTGACTTCTATCAATCTAGGAAATTGAATCATACAATTTTCATTTCAATAGCTCTTACGGCCTGGATCCAATCTGGTTATGCTGTAGATGAAGAAACAGAGAGATTAAGTGCTTCATTCAATGTGATGTAGCTATTTGTTATGTTTGTCTTCTATTTGGTATTATATTTTCTTCTTTAAGCTCATTTTAAACTATCAAATAAGCTTATGGTATGTGAACAACAGGTACTTGAATAAACATGCAATCTTTTCCCCAAGAGGTTGTTGGATTTAAAAGAAATACTGAATTTAATAGACTACAAGATTTTTCCCCCAGACTGTTTTGAGCATTAAGTGGGAGCAGAGGAAAGCAAGCATTGAAATGCTCCCCATGGCCAGGCTATAACTGCAATTCAAAGTACATAATGTCTGCAATTAAAAGTGAGGATACATGTTTGGAATCCTGTTGTGTGGATTTTACTCTTTTGAGAAGCCCACCACCCAGCTCCCAAATAAATCACACATAGAGGCTTTTTCTTAGTTATCAATGCCTGGCTTTAGCTTGGCTTGTTTCTAGCTAGCTTTTCGTGTCTTATATTATCCTGGTTACCTTTTGCCTCTGGACTTTTATCTTTCTCTGTTTCTGTATACCTTCCTTTATTTCTTTTTCCATGGCTTGCTGTGTAACTGGATGGCTGGCCCCTGATGTCCTCCTCTCCTTGTTTTCTCGTTGTTCCTCATGCTCCCACCTCCCAGATTTCTCCTTCTATTTATGCTCTCTGCCTGCTAGCCCCACCTAGCCTTGCTCCTGCCTCACTATTGCCTATTCATCTCTTTATTGGGAACATCAGATAGTTTAGACAGGCACAGTAACACAGCTTCACAGAGCTAAACAAATGCAATGTAAACAAAAGTTACACACCTGAAAATAATATTCCCCAACATAATCTTAGTACTGTAAAAGCTGAAGCAGGAGGATCACAAGTTTAAAGCTAGTCTGACCTACACAGTTAGACTCTGGCAGAAAGAGAGGGGAGGAGGGAGGGAGGAGTAGAAGTATGGAGGGAGGAAGGGAGGAACGGAGGAAGGAGAAAGAAGGAGAGGAAAAGAGAGCTAAGTCAGCTTGTTGAAAACACAGTTCATATATGTGAAATATATGTTCATATTTCACATATATGTTCATATTTCGAAATATGTTCATATTTCGATTTCTATGAAATACCCAAGGTAGTTAAAGTATGGCTACAAAAAGAAAGTTGGTGGTTGCTAGGGAGCTAGAGGGCAAGTGAAAAGTGATTGCTTAATTGATAAAGGGCTTTATTATGGGGTAATAAAATATTTTGAAAATAGTGTTAACATTTGGGAAGGTAGAGGTATAGGCTATTCAGGAACTCTTTGTACCAGCCAAACAATTTCACTTTTAAGATTAGAATTTTTTTTCTAGACAAAATGTTGATTAAAATTACTATATATGCAGGTGATGTAGTCCACTTGGTAGAGTGTTTACCTAGCATGTGTGAAGTCCTGGGTTCAGTTCAGTAGTTGGGAAGTAGAGGCAGAAGGATCAGGAGTTTGAGATTATCTTTTAGCTATATAGAGATACATGAGACTCTGTACCACCCTAATCCCCCCCCAAAAAAAACCCCCAAACTACTAAAAACAACAAAAATGAGTTTATTTCCTTTAAAAAGTATCTCTGGAAATAATTTTACAAGATTGCTAGATTGAGGCTATATTTGTAGCATAGAACTCATCTTTGAGTATATAGTGTTTAGAGCAACTTTGCTTGCTGGCCAGTACGTTTTCCAGCAGGAAAAACCAGTGCTTTTAGGAGAGTCACTATCTAATATAGGTGCCTAATAAGTTGTGAGCTTCTGCATTATAGCTGAAAAATATTAATGGATCCCTCTGAGCATGTGGTACTAACATTTGGTTCAGCTTAATGGTCTGGGTTTTTAAAACTAGGTGAGTATATTTGGGCATTGTTACCATCAAATGTGTCTTACAGATGGCTAAAAGCAAGAAGGTACAAGCTGCCAGTGTCACATGAGAAACACCAGGGGCCGAGGTAACCATGCTGACCCTTGTATAGGGTGTTCTGTTACCCAGGCAGTGATGTAAAAAACATAACAAGGCTTCCTGTAACTTCAGGATAACAACAGAAGGGCATACATGCTCCATTACACCAGACAGGGTTCATGCCCCCTGGTTCTTTATGGACCCACTAGTTCTGAATCTGGATCCAACGGTCTCTGAGGCTTGACCATATATGGGCCTGTCTCCCTCGGGGTGTACTTCAGCACACCAAGAAGGTTGCATGATGATATGTACATCTTTAATATAACTGAACTACATACTTAAATGGTTAAGATGACAAACTTGCTGTTTTTTTTTAAACCACAATAAAAAAAAAAGCATATAGGTCGAGTGGTTTTTTTGCTGTTGATTTTTTAAAAATTTTTTATTTGGATAGCCTTGAACTCCTGATCTTCCTGCTTCCCTCTCCAAAATGTTTGAATTACAGGTGTGTACCACCACACCCTGCCTTACTATTCAGGTTTTCTTTTCCAGGCAATGGACTGGGGAATTAATCTCCCTCTTTGTCTAAAAACATTACACACTGCCAACCTTTAAATCCTGACATGGCTTCACCTCCAAATGAAATACAATCTGCTCCTACAGAGGGCAAAAAGCCCTAGAAAAAACACTCAGATCCTTCCACAAATTTTGGTTGAGCAAGAAAAATGGGCATGAGGAGAGATTAATGGCAGAAAGACATTAAAAATAGAAAAGAACTATTGATTCGAGAGATAAGTACCAATAAATACTGGAGAGCCCTGGTCCCCATACCTTCAGTGCTGATGTGAACTAATCTATTCTCCACTGGGGCTTACTCACGTTTCTGAGAAGCAGTTTATTGCTTACCTAGATACTGCTCTGGGACTTAACAAATCGTTAAAAGGGAATAGGAAGTTCTACTCATAAATATAACATTTGTAGAGTGGCAAATTCAAGTATGCTCTGTTGAATAGCTGACCTCTTTCTTTTTTATACAAAGTTTTGAATTTTCTAGAATTTAATCAAGCATGTCAGAATACACTCATGCCTTTCAAGGATCTCTTATACAAAATATGAGTTCTCCCATGAACAATTTTTATATTAGCCAGGAGTGGTGGCACACATTTGTAATCCTAGCACTTTGGAAGCAGGATCAGGAGTTCAAAGCCAGCCTGGGTTATATGAAACCCTATCTTTTAAAAAAAATGTTGTGTTGGCTGCCTGTTAAAAATATTTTGGGTATATTAGGTTAATTGTATGATCAAAGATATGTGGCTTCCATATTTTTAAATGTGACAGCCCAAAAATCTAATACATTTTAGCTATTAACTAGCAATGTAAGACTATTTGCATCATCTATCATCTTGCTCTTTAAATATGTGTGTTGTACGTACCGAAATATAGGTAACATATTCCAGTGGTCAAAATGATATATGTTCATTTTTAAGGGTGAAAAATGGAAAGCCAAGAAAGAAACACTGCCACATTGAAAGTATATCACTTTAAAGACAACTTTCACCAGTTAGGTGTGGTGGCTCGTAATGTTTTCCCAGCATCTGGTAGGCTGAGGGAAGAGGAACATCGGGAATTTGAGGCCAGCCTCCTCTACATAGAAAGACCTTGTCTCATGAAAACAAATGAAACAACAGCAAGAAAGACTTTTGGGGATACACTCCTATTTATATTAAATGCTCCACTAGTAAATGAGTCTGCACAAATATTTTTTGGTACTGGCAGTGGTTCAGGCAGGCCCCCTGAAAATTGGTTTTGCTCTTCAGAGCTTGCTTCCCAATGAATTTCTCTTACATGTGGATTAGTTTTGCTGGAGCAAGAAGAGCAGAAGACATAAGCCACTGGACTTAGCTCAGCAAATCTCAGGGAGAACTTGAGAACAGTTATGTGATGAAAAGTGATCTCTGGCTAAAAAGAATTGTCACGATCAAAGGAAAATGATACATACAGTCAGCATGTTCATAAGACTGAGCTGTTGAAACAGGCATTGTAAGTAACATTGAACCTTGGAAAAAGAGTAGCTATGTTTGCTTTCTGAATGCAAATAAAAAACCCCACAATTTTTAAAAATGTCTCTTTTTGTCTAGATTTTATATAACAGTGTCATCATCTATACAATAGTTTGATAAAATGAAACTTTTGCTATCTCAGTTTCAGCTGAGGTGTGTATATAGCCAGACATTCAGTGATGAAGAACCACAGGCAAAGGCTATAGAACAGGGTTCAAATTTTGTTTCTATGACTCTAGGAACTTCAACTGGAGCAAGAGCATCAGAAGAGATCAATGCAGGTGGAGGGAAGGGCATTTGTGAAGATGGTTCTCCAGAGAACTCTTTCAAGTGTGGAAGGACACAAACCTCCTTCACTTTCATCCTTGTGAAGGAAAGTTCTGGAGGGTTTTGTAGGAGTTGTACAATGTGTTTGTGCAAAGACACTGATACTGTGGTGGTTTGAATGAAAATGGCTCCTATAGGCTCATAGAGAGTGGTACTATTAGGAGGTATGGCCTTGGAGTAAGGTGTGGTTTTATTGGAGGAAGTTTGTTGCTGTGGGTGAGCTTCGAGGTTTCAGACACTCAAACCCGGCCCAGTGTCTGACTCTCTCTTCATGTTGACTGCCAATCCAGAGGTAGAACTCTCAGCTCCTTTCCAGCACCATGTCTGCCTGCATGCCTCAATGCTCCCCCACTATGATGATAATAGACTAAACCTCCGAACTGTAAGCCAGCTCCAATGAAATGTTTCCTTAATAACGGTTGCTGTGGTCACAGTGTCTCTTCACAGCAATAGAAACCCTAACTAAGGCTAGATGATGGTGTCACACACCTTTAATCCTAGCACTCGGGAGGCAGAGGAAAATGGATCTCTGTGAGTTTAAGGCCAGCCTGGTCTACAGAGTAAGTTTCAGGACAGCCAGGACTATACAAAGAAACTCTAAAAAAACCACACAAACTAAAAAATGAAACAAAACAATAAAAACAAAATCCTAAGTAAGACAGATACCTGACTCTCACCAAAGAAAGAGGAAATGAAGAGCTGGGCCTTAAGTATTTAGAAAACCTGACAAGGGCTGGCCACTTGCTCTGGTGGCCGAGTATGGAAGGTGCTCCTCTGTCTGGTCTTAAAATCCAGATTTGGTCATGTCTAGAGATATCGGAGAGCTGCTTGGGAATCAAATGGGAAGCTTGTGGCTTATCTTGGAACTCGTATACCAAGACACTCTCCAGCAGGAAAGAGAGAAGCTTTCTCAGCATTTTAATGGAAAAAAATTAATTTCCTTCACCTGCGGTAGACTGTTGTCTTCTCTTTAACCTAATCCTTTGTATAAAAACCCTTTGTCCCTTATCACCTGTGCACATGACACAGTCAGTGTAATGAGTCGATGACTCCTCTTGTTCTTTCTCGTACTACCCTTTCCCCGTCCCTGAAGTTCACAGGTCCTTCTCCTCAAATGTCCTGTTGTCAGTCCACAAGCATATTCCAGTATTGCAGTCCCCTGCATGGTCCTTACTACATCTGCCCTCCCCTCCCCAGGACCTGGCTCTCCAGATCTGCTGAAATCCTTTCCTCCTCTTACTCGTGTCCACTATCTAATCCGTCATCTCACTTTTGGGCCACCAGTTCCAGATTCACTTTCTTAACTGCGTATCTCTGATTGTGTGGTGCCCCAGATCGATACCCTAAATAAAAAGGCCTATGACCCTGGGGGCAGGGTAGGGTGTGTGGATGTGGGATGAGAGCAGAAGTTAAGAAGGTGCTGCTAAACCATAGGAGACTACAACACCATACGTGCACCTTTCCTAAGAGATGTTTTGGCATTTCTCATCTTTCTGGCTTCCTTTATGCATAGAGAATAGTGCATGCAATGCGTTCATTGCCCATAGGGAAATGTCTGTGTGGCTGGTGAAAAGGCAGAATTAAGCAAGCCCGTATTTGTTAATAATAGTATTGATTTCCTAAGAAATAAGCCTGAAGTCCTCAGCAGGCTGATTTTCCAGTCACATCATAGTATAATGCTGGTATTCCTGCTTGAACAGGTTCCTATGTGGTTATTTAGAGATCCAAGGTCCTTCCATGCTGTGGCTTTGCACTCAGCACTAGACTGGCACCGTAGCTGTATTTTGAAGAAGGGCTGCCATGACTATGATTCACACACATATATGAGAGAGAG
Organism: Dicrostonyx torquatus; assembly: GCA_028555095.1. NCBI lineage: Eukaryota > Metazoa > Chordata > Mammalia > Rodentia > Cricetidae > Dicrostonyx > Dicrostonyx torquatus. Next base: position 781,921 of record JAQHUG010000127.1, on the reverse strand, counting down.
ATAGAGAGACAGAGAGGAGGGAGGGAGGGAAGGATGGTTGGAGGGGAAGGAAGGGAGGGAGGGAGACAGAGAGAAAGAGAGGGATAAGGAGAGAGAGAGAGAGAGAGA
>JAQHUG010000127.1:745348-764593 GCA_028555095.1 Dicrostonyx torquatus | reverse complement strand
AAGCAAAGGACATGGTCAACAAGACAAAATGGCAGCCTACAGAATGGGAAAAGATCTTCACTAACCCCACATCAGACAGAGGTCTGATCTCCAAAATATACAAAGAACTCAAGAAATTGGTCATCAAAAGAACAAATAATCCAGGAAAAAAATGGGGTACAGACCTAAACAGAGAACTCTCAACAGAGGAATCAAAAATGGCTGAAAGACACTTAAGGAAATGTTTAACATCCTTAGCCATCAGAGAAATGCAAATCAAAACAACTCTGAGATTTCATCTTCCACCTGTAAAAACGGCCAAGAACAAAAACACTGATGACAACCTATGCTGGAGAGGATGTGGGGTAAAGGGAACACTCCTGCATTTCTGGTTGGAGTGCAAACTGGTACAACCCCTTTGGATATCAGTATGGCGATTTTTTCAGAAAATTAGGAAACAACCTTCCTCAAGACCCAATAATACCACTTTTGGGTCTATACCCAAAGGATGCTCAATCACGCCACAAGGACATGTGCTCAACTGTGTTCATAGCAGCATTGTTTGTCATAAACAGACCTGGAAACAACCTAAATGTCCCTCGACCGAAAAATGGATTAGGAAAATGTCATACATTTACACAATGAAGTATTACACAGCAGAGAAAAATAATGACATCGTGAGATTTCCAGGCAAATGAATGGATCTAGAAAACATCATACTGAGTGAGGTAACTCAGACCCAGAAAGACAAATATATGTACTCACTCATAAGTGGCTTTTAGACATAAAGCAAAGAAAAACTAGCCTACAATTCACAATTCCAGAGAACCTAAACAATAATGAGGACCCTAAGAGAGCCATATAATCTACATGGGAAGTAGAAAACGACAGGATCTCCTGAGTAAATTTGGAGCATGGGGACCATGTGGGAGTGTAGAAGGGGAGGGGATAGAATGGGAGGGGAGCAGAGAAAAATAAAAAATTTTAAAAATTGGAAAGTTGGGAGAACACCAGGAATACTTAAAATCCCTGTTCTTCTCTTCCTAAAACCCTTTGTGGATTCTCCCACTCATGACTAGCTGAAGAATTTTCACCTTTATATAGATAACATAGGACTATTCACGTATAGTTTTGATCTCTATATATCTCTGGTTTTCAGTGAGTTGCTTTTTGGTTAAGAAATGAAATATGTGCACTGACTCATTCTCAGCATTGTTGACAAGCTGAAAACATCTGCAAGTTTTTTAACTTTCTTTTTATTGTCTTTGTGTCCTTCGTATCACGCATTTCCGTCCCATTTATTTCCCTGTCCCTTTGTAACTGCTCTCTTGCTGCTGCAGCCTCCTCCCAAATAAAATAAAATTTAAGAGGAGAAAAAAAATTTGTGTTGTTTATTTGAAGATGTTTCCCTAAATCCTACTTACATATGTATGTTATTCTGCCTATCTACCTGAATATATATATATATATCATATGTATAATATATATGTATATATTACACACATATTAACTCTTTCTAGGAATGGAGTCAGTAAGCAAAGACACCCCAATAAAATTGATGTATGCAACTTTGTAATTTTGGTATCTAATAATATTTCCACAAGATGAGCTAAAGGCATTTTGTTAGATTGCAAAGCGAGGATGTGCTCAAAAAAAAAATTAAGGAGGTCTGTCAGTTGCTACTTTGAAAGGGCATCTGTGGATCAAATCTGGGACAATTTGAACATCAACATAAGGAAGCAGAATAATAAACAATACACTACTGGGTACACATAAGGAGTTATGACTTCATACTGATCATATTGATAGATGAAAGATAGGCAGACAGATGATTAATTGAAGCAGAGGGGAAAGTTTCTACTTATGAGTATCAAGAACTTCTACAGAAGACGTTCCTCTTTCCACCTCCTTTAGTCAGTGTTGTTATGTTTGAGATCAACCCCTTTTGCTCTTTATAGTTATAATAATCCTCACTGCTGCATAGTGGTATAAATATAATAGGATTGATTTATTCATTTTCCTGTGGATGAACATTTGGGTAATTTCTGGCTTGGTGCTGTTATGAGTCGTGCTACTGTAAACCTTCAAGTTCGCATTTTTTTTTTTCTTCAACATGTGTATCCAGTCTTGGTGGGTAGATGCCCAGGAATTATTAGGTCACTAATAGATGTGTTCAGCTTTACTAGATATTGCCTAACAATATTGACTGTACTAATTTATATTCTTATCAACAATGATGAAAGTGTTGGTAGCTGCACATCATCTCCTAAATCTCACCTGAACAGGTACCCTCCCTACTGAGGGATGTGGTATATTCTATGGCTGAAAATATAGATTCTGGAACTGAAGATGTATGCTAAGAAGAAATTCCACACTTGCTCAAAATTGAGTATAATAGAGGGTTATTTATTTAGGGATAGGCTCACAGATCACAGTACTCTGCATGACCGGGTAACAGGAACAGAATCCAGCAGCTGGAAAAAAGTGTGCTTGCATGCTTTATGGCTGCATTTATAGTAAAGGAGACCATGCCCAAGTGGGCTGGTATCTTAAAGGCTATTAGCTAAAGGAGTTCCCACAACATGGAACTAACCTACCTGGGCTCATCTCCAACTTTACTGTGTAACACGCATTTAACCTTGAGCATATCACTTAAATGCTCTGTGCCTTAGGGCTCTTTTGAAACTGTAAAGTGAGAAAGCAATCATTGACTTAAGAATTAAATGAAATGATGCCTTGAGAATGGTCTTAGGCACACAGAAAGCATTTTGTAAATGTTAGATGTTATTTTTAATCAGTTGTCTTCAGATTGTTTGCTGCCAGTATTGTTGATTAAGTGGAAATGGAGTACAATGCATGAAAGAAATCGAGCTTCCCACACCACCTAAGGAGGCAATCAGGTAGCTGCCACAAGGCTCTCTATCTGGGACAAATTCCGCTGCCAGATGTCTAGTTATGTAAATCAAAGCTAATTATTACAAATTTGAATGTGTGAATTAGACCAGAATGCCAGTACTTCAAAATACTTGGAGGTAAGTATTATGTATAAAAGCAGAGTTTAATTTTTAATTATTGTTTTTCTTAGTGAAGCCAGTGGTTCTTTTATATGCTAACTTAAGAGGTACTTTATAAATGACTTGGGCTTTTACAGTTTTAGTCCTTGGCAAACATTCTGTGAGGAAATGACATAAATTTGGATTTCAAAACATAAATGTGAGTTCGGCAAAGAAGCCAATTGAAGAAAGAGATTTGGCAAAGAAGGAATGATGATAGCAGAGTCACTGGACAAGAAGTTTACAGTGCAAGAAGACACAAAGAGGAAACATGTTCCATTGCTAGATGTGGATTATTGCATGAAATTGGGTTTTAATACTAAATGTCAGCAAATCCAAGGCTTGTATCTCATCTTCTAGTTTAGTGCAACACAACCTTGTTACTTGTTAGAGCTACCTGGGGACTTTTTTCTTTTTCAAGACAGAGCTTCTCTACATAGCCCTGGTAGTCCTGGAACTCACTTTGTAGACCAGGCTGACTTTGAACTCAGAGATCCACCTGCCTCTGCCTCCTGGGATTGCAGGCATGCATTACCACCATAACTGGCTAACCTGGAGACATTCAAAAACACAGATGCCCAGCGCTAACCCTGAAATGTCTATTCAGTTAGTTTGACCACTAGGCCTTGGTGTTTCTTTCTCTTGAACTCCTCACATGATCTAGTGTGCATGGTTAAAAGTTACCATTCCTTCCAAGTGTAACAGCTTCAGTATTGGCAGTACCTTCTCGGTGAGGGGAGAGCAGTGAGATCCTCATCGACTAGTCTCTGTGGCAATGGTTGACTTGGATCAAGGAAATCTCCAAACACTGACTCAACTTATGTATTTTTTCAAGATAAAAGTCTTTATTTACAAATGTTCTGTTTCTCTAAATGTACACAGAGGGAAAGATTTGGATTAAAATATGTTAAAAGCACAGAAAACAAAGAAGTTCCAGTTAAACAAAATCAAGGGAACCTGGTGATGATATTCAAAAACTCAAAAGTGATAGGAGTCAGCCATGGGAGACCAGGACGTGGGGAACAGCCACAGGAGGGCTAGAACACATGGCGAGCAAGTACATCCAACTTCCCTAGACCTCTGCTGATTTTGTTTCAGAAGTCAGTAAGCAGCTCAGAAATGTCCACTTTATAGTCTTACTTCTAATTGTTTCATATAATGATAGCATTTTATTGACTAATACAAAATCAGATAAGAGACTGCTTCCATCCAGAAAATATATTAGGCAAACTCCCTGATCAAAAGGTCTGGCAGTTGGAGAAGTAGATACAACGTGGGAAGCACTGCTGAAATACAGACAGCCTTCTCTTGTGAGCTGGTACTTAAAGCCGTATTTTATTCCTTTCTATGTACAGAGAAAGTTCCCTGTATCCGCAGCAAAGAATAAGTTATGGCAGCTTCTTGACTGATAGGCTAAAATATTGTGTTTCTGTTCCTCTTTCAATCAGGGGCATGTTTCTCATTCTTCACCGGAAGTCCTGAGTAAATGGCACTAGCAATACAACAGTAGGGAAGATGTAGACCATTGCTAAGACATCCTAGAAGTTTGTGACCTTGCCTATGGATGCTCCACCAGATGGCTTTTAAAGTCTTTGTGCATCCAAGGTGGTTCATTCTTGCATCTTGTATGTTTTCTGAAGGCTTGTGGCAAAAGGCAGGCTGGTGAGAAGTGGGTGCTTATGAGTCCCCACCGGTGAATCTTGAGGACTCCTCACTCACTCCTCTCATCAGATGTCATGTGCTCTTCGGGTCTTCGTGGGCCCAGAGATCCCAGGGTCCCCATGGTGGCTGTCTCTCTGAGACCACCGTAGCAGATGTCTCTCTGAGAGCCACCATAGCAGATGTCTCTCTGAGAGCCACCGTAGCAGATGTCTCTCTGAGCTATCTGGGTTTGCTGAGCTGTTTTCAGTTCCCTTTCCAGTATGACTACCTTGGACTTCTCCAAGTTCAATTGCTTCTGAAGTTCATCTGTCTTTTCCGGGAAGGGCCAGAGAATTTGACTTCTGGCCAGAGCTGCTTCGGAAGGTATCTGCTCTGGATCAGGGTGGCTCATGTTCTTGAGCAGACCATAAAAATCATCCAAGAACTCCTGGACAATGTCTGGAAAGTTCCCCTTGCGGATATGATGCCACATGTCACCATTACTGGGTAATGACTCTGTTCCTGCAGCTATTGCAATTGTGAACCCAAGGCAAATATGTCTGCTTTAGGAAGGTGTTGATAATTCTCTTGCAAGATCTCCTTAGCAAGGAAGCGACTATCTCCTTCTTCCACTTTCAGTTTGCTGATTGATGTCACGTGGCCCAGGTCACCAATTTTATACATCACACTGGCAGAGAGAAACCAGTCAGCCTCACTTTCAGACTCTTCTGGACAGAAGAGTCACTCTGCCTCTTACTACAAATGAAAATGCTACTGGCTTTGATGTCCAGGTACACCATGCCAAAACTGTGGATGTACTTAAGTCCCAAGGAAACTTGTAGAAGGAGGTCTTTGAGTTTGGACTCGTGGAAGTGGCTACCAGACTTGGCATTTCCAGATATCACAGCTTGCAAGCTCCCACTGTTACAGTATTCATTCTGAATGACCACGTGATCGTCTTCTGTCCATGAAGAATAGTAACGTAGCACATGGGAGTGATGGCCAAGCGCTGCATGAGCATAAACTTCATGCAAATCCAAATCATTTAATAATCCTGAGAATGGTTTTGAAGAATGCTTTATTGCATAAAGGCATCCATCCAGCCTCTTAGTGCACTTGTAGACTGTACCAAATTCCCCAACCCCAATTTTTTTCTACCTCCAAAAATTCCTTTTCATAGTGGGAAGCCATATTAGCTTCTCGCAGAATACTTCTCTTAGTAGGCAGTCCCTGTTCTGATTTGCTTTCCCCTTCTCCAGTTTCCTCATGGTAGACTCTGGTTTTCCTCTTGTCATTTAATTGAAGGATGAATTTTCTATAGGTCTCTGGAGTGAATGGGTTGATATTAACCAGAGACAAAGAGGTCGTCTCATCCATGTAGGGAGAAGGTGTGAATCTCAGACATTTAGAGCTTTGAGCAGAGTTTTCCTTTCGAAGTCATCTCAGGCGGATTCAGTGAATTTTGGGGCGGGGAGAGGTTGTCAGCGACTGGCAGCTTGCTCTTCCTGGGTGGTCTTGGCGTCTCTGGACTTTTGGGAAGGGCTGAAACTGGAACCCAAAGAGCAGGACCTGGATTTTCCATGTCACTGTTCTGAGAAGGATAACATTCATCTCTGGGAGGAGACTTGGGATCCTCTATCTTCTCATCCTCATCCCTCTCAGACGCTGAGCTCTGGGCCTCTCCAGTGCCTTGTGCTGTCATCTGACCTCCATTCTCAAAATCTTCTTCACAGACAGAGAAGTTTAGTTCCTTATTCAGTCTTTGGTCAACCCCTCTGTCAGCCATCTCGGCGAAGAGCCTTACAGTGCCGACTCAACTTATATTTATCTGGTACATTTTCTCTTATACCTATAACGACAAACTATTACAGTCTATTTTAAGGTTTTCTGTGGTTTCTAAAGTACAACACTTTCCAAACTGAGGACTCTACCATTGCAAATCTCATGGGCAGGCTATGACTCAATCTAGAGTAGAACTAAATAGGACTAAGTGCCCCAATGAGTAACTGGACTGTAAATATGCCTCCAGAAAATGGTGAGGTTGTTTTTACATGAGGTTGCTGCTGCTGTAATCTTGAATGTAAAGTGCAGGAAGTTAGGCAAAAGCCATGGAATAATTGCCATATGTGAACATGAACATCTCTAAATTTGAATTTTTGGCTCAGCCACTTACTAGCTGTGGTTTTTACCCTCTCAGAGATGATGCTTCATGACAAAATGACAACATTAAGATCCTTTACAGAAGGAAATATTGTAGCATAAAGGAGCTAGTATAAATGGTACTGGCGAGAAGTGAGCCCTGAGTAAGGAGCAGCTACCCTCATGTATTAGTCGGCTAATGTTAAGCTGCGGTATAACAAAAAATCCCCTAAATCTTAGTGGCTTTCCCAAGCATTAATTTTATCACTCATAAGTTGATGAATTGTCTATGACTCCTCTGCCATACATTTTGTTCACATCATTTTGAGGCATGTAGGACTTCTGTCTCATGTTAGAGTCAGCAGCTACCAAGCATGTTCTTCTCATAGTAGATGACAAGAATATAGAGGGGTTTGACAGACATTTTCACTGTAGAATCTCAGCTCTGAATTTATGTGGCTAACCTCAAAGCCAGTATGACAGAGAAGCATAATTTATCCACTAATGACATGCCTGTAAGAACTCAAGGAATAATTATTAGCATGTAATATATTATGCCACACTTCCCTTCTTTCCTGTGAGACCCTAACAAAGAAGAGAGGAGGGGGAAGAAAAAAGGAAGGAAAGAGACCCCATAGTAGTTCTTCCTTGTACCTCATTTATGAGAGTTGGTCCAGCCTCCTTTGTAGAGATGGTCCAGTGCTCATGCCCTCGAAGAAAAAGCATTCTCTGGCACAGCACCCTCCTTTCTTCTTCAAGCTTCAAAGTGCTGGTGATGAAAGAAACAAACTACTCAAAGGCAGTCGATAATTCACTAGAAGGCTTCTCAAATCTTGCCTATACACACACATCTAAACTTATTTTGAAAGATAAGCAGCAGCAATGGGTACTGGTGTTCATCAAAACAGACTATAGTATACAATTATTGCCAAAATAGGTCAATATTTGTCTACATCCAACCCTTCCCTTTGCCACTCCACCAACTCTTAATGATGTATAGATAATGTGTCTGACTATTTATACCAAATGATTTTATGACTATTCTGATATCTAATGATGGTAGGCATGAAATCTTTGAATTTTCTCTTTATGTGTATGCCTATTTGTATGCATATTAGTGTGTAGGGGGTACACATGTGTGTGAACATATACAGAGAGATTAGAGGTTAACATCATTTCTCTTCTTTAATCATTTCTCCACTTGAGTTTTTTGAGAAAGGGTATCCCACTGAGCCTGGAACTCACCAACTGGCTAGACTGGCAGCCTAGTCGCTCCCAAGGGTCCTTCCTGTGTGTCTTCCTCCAAAGCCCCAAGATGGCAGGAATGTTTCTGCAGTTTACTTTGGATTTCAAAGCTGGATGAATAGGTAGCCCCATGCTATTTTAAAAGAATGTTCTTGTCAAACAATAGTGTGGTGAGAGTAAAGCATTAGCAAACATGTCCTTGCTCATTCATTATTTGAAGATAATTTTTCATGCAAAGATGAAAGGATTTGAACAACAACAACTGTCACAACCGAGGATAATTTTGAATGTATTTGAAGATATCAAGCCATCAAGCCATTCCTTTGATCTTAGTTGAAGAAGACTTAGTGACAGCAGTGTGATTGGAGAGGAACTAGACAGTAGTTAGATCACACTGTTACATATCTCATTAAACTCTAGAGTCACTTCTCCAGAAAAGGTCTCTAAACCCACCCACGCCAGAATGACCTAGGACAATAAAATACAGATTACTAGGCAGATTTCAGTTTTGCTGAGTCAGAATCTCTAGGATCTAAGAAGCTCGGGGTTTTTTTTTTTGTTTGTTTGTTTGTTTTTCTAGTGGAGGAAAAGTTTATTGTGGATATATGGGAGAGCATAGCCAGAGGCAGGGACATCTGGGAGAGTCCTGAGTGGTTCTGACTAGACTGAGCTGTGCCTTGTGGGGAGACAAGGAAGGAATGGGAGATGGGGAGAGAGAGGAACCAGGTGCAACAGCTAGGAGACCCAAAGACACAGAAAAAGTAAGTAACCAAAAATGGTTGTAGTATATAAGGAAGGGCAGCCCAGTCCCTGAGCTGGAGAGTTCAGGGTAGAGGGCGGGGTGTGCCAGTCAGGAGGGCCCAGTAACAGGTAGGGACTGAGGGATGTAGGGAGAACCTGGCAGCCAGTATCCACTTTGATATGTTAAATAGATACTTTAGAAGCTCCACTTTTTATTCACATCGAGGTTTTCATACAACATCAAACACAGACAGATATTCTATACATCTTTGCTTTCAAATTTTAGTTATGGAAAACATGAAGCTTCCATAATGGAAGATTATGAAATGTCACTCACTGATAAATACAACCAGAGGCCTATTCTTCTTACTATTAATGATGAACTTTTAAAAAATAAAATGGTTAAAATATGCAACCCAGGTACTACAACATTGAAATTTTTAGTAAAATTGGTACATTTTCTTTTTCCTGATGTAGAAATTTGATAAGTGGCCTGGACTTTTTTTTGTTGGTTGGTTGGCTGCCTAGCCTTTGAAGACAGGGTCTCATGTAGTCTAGGTTGACCTCAAACTCACTATATAGCCAAGGTTTAACTTTATTTAGCACTTGATCCTCCTGCTTCTACCTCTCAAGTGCTGGAAGCACAGGCATATGCCACCATTACTAACCTGATAAATGGCATTTTTACAGTGTTTTTAGGTGCATGAACTGTCCAGAATGAAGGTAGCTTAACCATCTAAATTAAAATTATTTTTCCTTTTTTCATTTAGTGTTTTAGGGCATTTTGATATTTTTAGGTTCAGGGGATAATAAAAAGCATTCTGTCTTCAATAAATGGTCTCTGTATAAGGATTTTTTTTAAGGATGGTTTTTGACCTTTGAAATAGAGATAGGAACCAACCACCAGGAGCCAATAAAAAGATGGCCTCCTCCTTTGCCCACCGTATTTCATTTCCTTGTTAATTACAGTTAAGATCCAAGCCATCCTGTGTTCAAATATGGAAGAAGTTGAAAACTTCTGACTTAAATAACTAAACACGAAGATGTAGAAAGGTGTGGAAACATCTGCTTCTCAAATTAGGAACATAACCAGGACAATTTTTAAAAAAAATCCTTGCCATTATCTCACTCTTTATCCAATTAACAAGTTTGGGCTATTTTTAAATGGTGGCAACTGTTGCTCAGTGAGGGAAAAGTCTAGAAAAAAAAGTCCACAAAGAGAATTTTCGACACTGTGACAGTTGAAGGCAATATGAGAGACAGCAGGAAAGGTAATGACATCGTCTATGCATTGGGCATTTGGGAGCTGAGACTTAGAATGTTTTCGTCCTTTTTTTAATGACAAGTAAATTTCTTTAAGTAGCAAGGAAAAATAAGATTATCTCCAAAATGATTTCAAGGGAAAAGCAGGTTTGTTTGCAAAAATAGCAAGTTCTCCCCTGACTAACAGGGCCGAAATGTCATTTGTTTTAATTTCCAAGTTCTGAACTATTCCCCTTACCACATCTGCCAGCAGTTTCCAGGGAGCTCACAGGAAAGCCCTGGGGTTGAAGCCAACATTTATTTCTTGGTTCACAGACAGATTTTTTTTGAGACAAGGTTTCTTTGTGTAGCACAACTTGTTCTGTAGACCAGACTGGCCTCAAACTCAGAGATCTGCCTGCTTCTGCCACCCGAGTGCTGGAATTAAAGGCGCATGCCACCACTGCCTAGTTCACAAACAGATTCTAATGGCAGCATTTGAGTGTGTGAAAATCTAATTGTATTTTGATTTAATTTTTGGTAGCTCTTAATACTGTAATAACACATGAGTGCCAGTGAAGTAACACCCACGACAGGTGTCGAATTCTACTTCTCCCGGGAAAGATACGGAAAACCATTTCTAAGAGCCATGCACCTTGGGAGTTCATTCTCATACATTTATGTGTACAGAATAATAAAGAGCATTATCTCTTACAATAAATGTATTAAATGGAAGGGTGGCTTTGAAAGCTGGGAGAAATGTAGAAAACCAATACAAAAATCACTGATGCATACTTAAACTTTGCATTTCTTCACCCATCTCTCAATGTGTTTTATAAAACTAAAGCAGCCATTTATAATTGGTTGATGTGGATATTTTCTCTAATTGTAGAATGATTTTTTTTACCTTTATATAATTCACTTTCATGAAGAGTAGTTACTGCCTGAAGGACTCTGGCTTGAGTAATGACAATTTTGACTAGTAAACAGGGCTTAATCCCTGGTATGCATAATATGTTTTCGTTACTTGCTGAAAGAATAAATAAGAAATGGAAAAATATTTGATTTAGACTTGACTAGAGAGCAAATCTGTACACTCTTCACATGCATGAACACTTGCACAGTTCCTCGGCTATTGTATCAAACCAGAGTTCTTTAGGATGGAAAGCTTATTTGCTAATAGAGATGAATCAGTTGACATTTCATGTTGGTCAAACCCCCATGACTCCAAATCTGTACTGGAACCCCTCTGTCTTCATAGTGAATTGTGGCTATTTGATCCACCAATATGGACTTGCAAATCTTTAGGGCAGAAACTTTATCCTCTATCATCTCGGAAGTGTTAGTGCACTAATTCAGAGCAGCGGGTCTGATACATGCCTGTATGATATAAGGTTTTTAGAAAATCCAAACTGCATAAAAGCCAGGATTATAGTATATTCATGTTTCAGGAAGTATGATTCTTTTATATTCTTAGATATTCTTTTTTCCAGTTCAGGGTATTGGAATACAATTTTCGAAGTGTCTTCCTCATGGATGCTCTCACCGGAATGTCCACAGGAGGGTAGGCGGGGCAATTCCATCTGCAGTCCTCTGGTATCACAGGCAGATGTGGCTTCCTTGTCATGGCACCAAACCACGTGTTTGACTAAATGCAGACAATTGACCAGTTGTTTTGAATGACACAGACAAACCCTGGTAGTAGGTATAAGAGCTCCTTTTGCTGTTGCTGTGACAAATATGTGACAGAAGTGACTTGACAGGATGAGGGGTGTATGGTGGCTCACAGCTTGAGGGCATGGTCCATTATGGTGCAGGAGTTGGAGCAGTAGCAACAGTTAGAAAGCAGACGGAGGTGAGTACCGCTCATCACCCTAGCCCATGGAATGGTAGCACCCACAGTTGGGGTGGGTCTTTCCTCCCCAGTGAAGGCTCTCTGGAGACACCCTCACAGACAAACTCAGGAGTGTATATCCTAAGTGATTCTAAATCCAGCTGACAATGGAAATTAACTACCACAGTAGGGGATTGCATTGAAATGGTCCACACTGAGCACTTAGCACTTACTTGTTGTGAGTGGTGTTAAAATAATGAGAAATTTTCTTTACCACTTCCTGTATGCCATGTAAGGTATTCCCTATAGAGGAGATAGCATTTATTATCCCATTTGTTGTTTGATTGTTTTTTGCTATCAGTAGTATTTTCTATTTTTTTTGAAAAAATTCATGCAAGATATTCTGATCATACTTCCCCCTTCTCTAACTCCTCCCAGATCCTCCCCAGCTCCCAATTGCATGCATACCCTTTCTTTCTCTCTCGTTAGAAACACACACACACACACCCAAACAAACCAAACACACACACACGCACATAGGTACACACGCACGCGTGCACATACACATACACAAAATTCACACACACTTTTTTTTTCAGATAAGGACACTGAGGGAAAGTGATTGAAGTGGCCTTAAGTTAAGACCAAATAGCTAGTAATTAAGCTGTTCCAGGCATAGAGTAGTGCCTGGAACTTCTCAGTCCGGGGCAACATGGCTAAAATGTGTGGTCTTGATCCATTTGTGCTACTATAACAAGAATCCATACTGAGTTATTTTTAAATAGTGGATATTATTTTTCACAGTTCTTCAGGCTAAGAATCCAAGATCAAGGTGCCAGAAACTTCAGTGTCTAATATGGGCCTGGTCAATCTGTGCTTCCAAGATGGCCGCTTGTTGCTGCATCCTCCAAAGACGACAAATATACTCTTACACGGCAAAAGGACACAAAATCAAAACACTCAAATTCTTCAAAACCTCTGTTCTAGGGAATGAATCCATTAAGGAAGTTAAAATGCTCTTGACTTGGTCATTTCTTCAAAGGCTTAGCCTGTAATACCACCATAGTGATGACTGAGGTTCAATATGGTCACTGGAAAGGATGAACACTCCATAAGGTAGTAACTTCTTTCTCATAAAAATAATAGAAATTGTAAGCCATGAAATTACAACCCATAGTCACCTATACATCTTCCTAACTTATTAGAGTAACAAAGAAAGAGCTAAGACCTTAAAACTGTCAAGGCATACTGACACTAGAGCAGCGTAGGCAGACATTGTAAAACTGCATTAGTTCTGTTGTGGAGATTGACTGTGAAAAAAATCCTGGCAAGTGCACTCAACCCAAGAGACATTCAAGGGCTGAGGCAGTGGCTTGCTTGGTAAAGTGCTTGCCATGTAAGCATGAGAACTGGAATTTAACCCCCAGAACCCATGTTAAAAAGCTGGGCATGGTGGAATGCATGTAAACCAAAGGCTGGGGAAGCAAAGACAGTAGATCCCAGGGTTTCAGTGACCAGCCAGCCTAGTCCAATCAGCAAGTTGCAAGCCAACAAGAGACTCCATCACAAAAATCAAAGTAGATGGCATGTGAAGTTGTCCTCTGATCTCCATACACAAATGCACATATGTTCTCTCTTGATAGCAAGCACATGGTGTGAGCACACATGCATGCACGCACATGCATGCATCTGCACACACACACATGTATGCATGCATGCACGCGTGTTCAAGAGAGAGAGAGAAGGAGATAGGAGAAGATTCAGGACTGGTCTCTTGATCTTTCCTCTCTGAAACCCCACATTGTCAAGTGGCAAGCAGATCCCACAAAGGCCCCCTGTTGTGTTACATAGAGGGTGTTCTGCTATGACAGTCCTCTAGATTGGTGAGCAGCTCTCCAATAAAAGGGGGATGATTCTAGCCTGAAGGCAGTCTTCTGCCTGCTGATGCCCCATCCCAGTCTCTCTTGACCAGGTTGCTTCTCAAAGATGGTGAAACAATCTTTCAAAACCATGGTGCTTCCATGTTGCTACTTGCAATTTTGACGTGGGTCAGGGAATTTGGGGAGATTTTTGGAACCGATAAGACATGAATTCAATGAGACAGAAATAAATAACAATGAGAAATTGATAAAACCAACAACAAATGTCCTTGAAAATGTCCAGGCATTAGAAAGCCTTTTAAAAACCAATCACTAATTCAATGTGATTAATTATCTTCAAGTAGCTCACAGAGTGTTTCCTGAGCAGTGCTGGTCATTTCTAATCAAGTAAATAAACCACAGCTAATGTGCTGACATTTTAAAGAGAAAAGGCAGCTGCTAAAAATGCCCATCCAATTTCCACTACCTACTATAAGTCATTAAAAGCGAGCAATGGGCTCATCGATCTGAAGTGCCTCAGATGCTATTTACTTGATTCAAACTGATTTAGTCAAAGAGAAATTTGAGAATTTTTCTGAGATGGGCAGACAGACAAAAAGAAGACCTTGAGTTGAGAAGCTATTGTGTCTGAAACTTAGAAAAGCTCACTTGAAAAGAAAAACTCTGTTTCTGTCATAGTAAATCAACTTTAAGGACCTCACAGGCCAACATCATGTGGAAACTCATTAAAAGTGCAGAATCCGTCTCATCAAAGGAAGTGTTCTGGGAATTCATGTGCACATTAGTATTTTAGACGCTCTGGTTTGTGCCATCATGCCTCATTATTTAAGTACTCAGTAGAGAAATAATTTCTGGATAAGGAAGAAAGGGCTGCCTGAGAGAAGTATCTTTCTCCAAAGATGTATGGATGGGAATAAGCCCTCTCCTTTCCAAAAAATTTAATAGCCATCTTTGTCACACAGCCCAGCAGTTGAACACAAAATGAATCTGAGGTCTGTTGAGTGAGATCCAAAGTGCCAATGTGAGACAGACTTCAAAGGACAAATGGTAATCTGATCGTTACACAAAATTCTTTAAAAGTGATCTTTACAGCTACGGTTACCAGCCAGCCAGAGCTTGCCAAGGTGGGATAAAATTCTAAGGACTAAGATATGCCTTTGGTCTTGGACGTATGGAGTTTGGAAAAACCCAGCTAGAGCAGACCCAGAAGGCTAGCCAGCTGAGGCAAAGATGCCATGAGGGAAGACTGATGCAAAACATCTGGGCCAGGTTTGGCAGCTGCCCTAAAGAAGCGTTTGGGGAGAAAGGCTATGTAAAAATGCTCATACCCACAGTGTAAGTTTTGGAAATTTCTTTTGCATCATATTTGATACAGAAGTGGACAATTTGAATTTCCCTACTGGGATAGTTTGATTTCAAATGCCTTGTAAAAACTGACCTTGTTATCTCTATTTTTCCTTGTGGACAACTATGATTGTCTAATCCCTTATTCTGAAGCTTAGAAATAAAAGTTTGAAAATAGACACATATCTGACTCATCAAATGGTCGTAGATGCTCAGCAGCTAGAACAAATCACTATTTGGCAAATTTAATGGCAAGCAAAACTTTTGAATTTTCTTACTTAACTTTTTTAATGAAAGAAAAAAATGTTTTAAAGCCAAGAAAATGCCTCCTTTCCTTCCCTTTCTGAAGCAAATCTTGGAAACCATTGACCACTTTCATGGGAAAATCTCCTGATTGCAGTTAGACTTTGCTCAGAACAAAAGCTTAAATAAAATGGGCGATATGAACCTATTGCTTCTTTTTTCCCCCAAACCAGACCTAGTATCTTGTTATTTACTTGGGTGGTGGAGATGGAGTTGAGAAAGAAAAAAAAAAACTAAATTCATTCTAAGGAACAGTCTCTTGCTTCAAAACAGAGTCAGGTGTGGAAAACACACTTTCTTTTAATTGAGAAAAAATATTTTTTCATAGAATATATTCTGATCACAGTTTCCCTCCCTCAGCTTCTCCCAGACTTTTAATCCCAACTCTTAGGTGGTGGAGGAAGTAGAATTTTTTCAAG
Organism: Dicrostonyx torquatus; assembly: GCA_028555095.1. NCBI lineage: Eukaryota > Metazoa > Chordata > Mammalia > Rodentia > Cricetidae > Dicrostonyx > Dicrostonyx torquatus. Next base: position 748,773 of record JAQHUG010000127.1, on the reverse strand, counting down.
GCTAGCCTTGGCTATGTAGTGAGTTCAAGAAATCCCTGAGATGCAGGGACTCTACCCCAAAACAAAAACATCACCTTCACACTTCTTATCATAATCCTTCTATTAGTCTTGGGCCAGCCAGCTGCTGGCTGTAAACAGCCCTAGAAAGAGGCTTCCGCTGAGGAGTCCAGCCAACACTGTCTGAATAAACTTGGAAAGGGGATTCTCAAACTGTCCATGCTCTCAGACACCTGAAATTTCAGCCAACACCTTGATGTTAGCCTTGCAAGATACCCTGGACCAGAACCACCCAACTAAACTGTTCCTGGTTCTCCAGACTCCCTGAAACTGTGAGATAAGGACTCTGCACTGCTTTATGATGCCAATTTTGGGGGTAACTTACTATAAAGAATGAATAATACACAGGGGTGTTAGACTTCTACATTTATTTCATCATTATTTCAGCAGGTATGTATTGAGAGACTACCACATTTGAAGCACTACTCAAATGAAAGTTGATCATCTACTCAGCCAAGAAACATTCTAACCCTCCTGGTTCCTAAGCCCTGTGTATATATCACAGAAAGAAGGATTTTACACTTGGAAATTTGTTTGTGCCAATAACCTTTGGAAATACAACATACAACTTACAGTGAGTAATCTTAATTTCTTTATTATATACTAATGCCTCACTAAATATTTGTAGATGGAATGCTTTTCTATGGCATATGCCTACTTCTGGACTTGAACATGGAAATGATGCCATGTCACATACCTTTCTCTATTGTTTTCTACTTTAGTTTTTGAAATACGGTCTCTCATTGAGCCCAGAAGTCATCGATTGGATAGATTTGCTAGCCAGCAAGCTCCAGGGATTTGCCCGTCATGCCCTAGTACTGGGGTTACAGATATACACAGGTGCTGGGAATCTGAACTCAGGTCCTTATACTTGTGCAACAAGCGCTTTACTAAGCCATCTCTCCAGCCCCCTAGTTCTCTTAAATTATTATTCATCTTTTTCCCATCTTCAACCCTCTTTTAATATAAAGCACCTTGTCATCATTGGCAGAGGTGGTATTCCCTTCCTTTCTTGATCCTCTGCCTCCATTTCCACTGCCCTCTTCCATTCTGTCAACAAGGTGATATTTAGGATATAAGAATTCGTAGCTTACATTCTGTTTAGTATTTCTCCATAGTTCTTACATCGTATGGCTCTATGATAGATCCTTGCTGCCCTTATTCTTCTAATTCTCCCGTTGCCCTTTGTGCTTCAGGAATATTGGATGGTTTATAATTTCCTGGACGTGTTTATCAGGTATCAACGATTTCATGTATGCAGTTCCTCTTTTCTGGAAGACCTGCTTGCCCATAGTTAGCAAGGGACTCTCTCTCTCTCTCTCTCTCTCTCTCTCTCTCTCTTTCTCTCTCTCTTTCTTTCTCTCTCTCTCTCGGTTTTTCAAGACAATGTTTCTTTATAGCTTTGGAACCTGTCCTGGAACTCATTCTGTAGACCAGGCTGGATTTGAACTCACAGAGATCTGCCTGTCTCTGGTATTAAAGGTGTGCACCACCACTGCCAACCAAGGAAGGAACTCTTATTCCATGCTCTTTGTTTTCCTGTCCACAGAAAGGGACATCTGTAGGTGTAACACATCTGATATCTCAACCACTTCCCTGACTACTGAGTTTAGAAAGGAGATTATAAGCTGCCCCAAGTCATTGTGCCTGCTCTTCGGTGGGTAGGATGTTTCCTTCCACTTGATAACCTCTACCACTGAGATACAGGAAGAAATAAGTATATTACTATTCCCCAAACTTACCTAAGTGTTCTATTAGGATAAATAGTCAGTTAGACTAACTCCTACCAAGCGTGTATCTATCTGCAAGTAGACATAAACACAGTCATGAAACATGTTCTTGTACACTTGTGGTAATTCCACTTTCTGTTCTTGTGTATTTTAACAAGTTCCTTACAAGAAAACTTTACTCCAAAGTCAATGAGATCTGAAATGGGTAAAATTCTGGTGGTTGGATTGACCAATTTTATGGTTAATCTCCAGCACTGTTCTTCATGATATGGCAGCCCTGGAACCAATGAGAATCTAGACCTAGGACCTTGATTCAAGTGTGTTAGACTGCTCAGATTGCCAGATTTGTATAGCTCATTTGTGCAGAGGTGACTGGGCTGGGAAATATCTTTCCAGCCATGGGATACAGATGGATTTCTGTACTCACAGGTTCTAAATCTACAAATTCAACTAAACTGGCTCCAAAATATCTAAGAAGTTAATAACTAGTTACTTGCAATCTAAATAATTCCCAAATTGTCAACATCCTGAGTCAGATATGTTACAAGAGTAAATATCTTAATAAGTTTTCTTTAGTCAAACATTGAAGAAAAATTTGGCCATTTTAACCATTTAGTGTAAAACCTTCCACATGACTAGAACTGTGTGTCTTGGTTAGAAATAATCAAAAAAGTGACTGCTAGGAAAAAAATCGCATTTTTCCTGAACATTTATGGATGCTTTCCCTTGTCATTATTCTCTAAACAAAACAGCATCATAGCTATTTCCTGAGCATTTAAATATTTAAGGAATTTGGGAGTATATGTATAGATACTATGAAAATAATCTACCATTTTATGTAAAGGACTTTATGTCTGCATATTTTGGTATTGACAGAGGGTCCTGGAGCCAATCCACTGTAGTAGATATAGAAACAAACTCTGGGATTTCTGAGTAGGCATTTTGGATGTTGAACATCTACATCCAGGAGTTAAAGACCATTTTTAAGTATGTGCACATACATTTATATCACACTGTTCCAACAACATAGATATTATACAACCATGCATTGTCTAATCTATCATTTCTGAATACAAGCTTCCCCCAGAGTCACCATACTCTTCCACTGCTACAGAGGCAAGCCCTTTACCTACAGTGGGCAATCTCTTCCATGGCCTAGGGATGCTGAGAGGGCTATTTAATCTAACTGAAGAGTTCATCATTGGGCATCCGACTTGTTGACAAATATAAGCCTCAGTTTCTGATAACAATAACATTTTGGTCTCTAATTGCCAACTTTCTGATCATGGTTTACTAGTGATTCAACTCTTGGATAGGAAAGGGCTATCTACTGAGCTTTCCAAAAAATACTGGTCTCCATGAGAAACTTATTCTGATCTGTCAAAGGAGCTATTTGAACACCTTCTTCAACACCCACCTACCTGAAAGTAAGGTCCTAACTCTGCATCTCGCTATTCTTAACACATAATACACAACTTGATTGTCTTAGTCTTTTTAGGTTACTATAGCAAGGCACCATGGACTGAGTAGATTATAAACAAAATTTATTTCTCAGGATTAAAAAGGCTTGGAAATCCAAGATCAATGTGCTGACAGATGCAGCATCTGGTGGGATCTGCCCCCTGGTTTTTTTTTTTT
>JAQHUG010000127.1:719246-739598 GCA_028555095.1 Dicrostonyx torquatus | reverse complement strand
TACTCTAGCAGGGAGGCTGGGGGCTAGTGTCGAACTTACCCTGAGTTGAACCGGTGGATCCTAAGCGGTGGCACTCACCAGGAACCCGCCGCCATGAAAAGCCCCCCTGGTTTTTATAGATGATGCCATCTCTCTGATTCTTCAAATGGGGTGAGGTCTTGCTGGGGCTCTCTCTTATAAGAGCATATTCTAAACCATGAGGACTCTGTGATCAGGACCCAGTCATCGCCAAATACCATAACCTTGGGAATTAGAATTTCAGCATCTGAATGTGAGGGTTACGGCATGCAGAGCATAGCACTAATACATTTACGTGTATAGTGACCACCAGCTTTATGAACGAGTCACTGTTATCAGGATATGTTCTATGAAGGGTTTGTCAGAGTTTTGGGTAAGTGAATGTAACATAATTTTCAACATTCTTAAAATAACAGAACCAGGGCCGGGTGGTGGTGGCGCACGCCTTTAATCCCAGCACTCGGGAGGCAGAGGCAGGCAGATCTCTGTGAGTTTGAGACCAGCCTGGTCTACAAGAGCTAGTTCCAGGACAGTCTCTAAACCTACAGAGAAAACCTGTCTCGAAAAACAAAACAAAACAAAAACAGAACCAGTTTCCAATGAGTCAGATGAGCACAAAGAATTTCCAAGAAATACTGTCTCTCTTACAACTTTGAAGTTGGTCGATTTAATGTGTATTACTTTCTTTTCCATTATATATTGAAAATAGCAACTATGCTTTCTTTTAAATAACATACATGGTCATTTCAGTTGCTTTATCCAATAGCTAATGTAATACATAAGTGATTACCAATGTCTTGAAGGTCATTTTATAGATCATTAACAGTTCTATAAAAAGAGGGTACTGGAGAGACAGCTCAGTGGTTAAGAGCAGGGATTGCTTTTGCAGAGGAGCAGAGCTCATTTCCTAGCATGCTTGTCAGGCAGCTCACTGACACCTCTATCTCTAGCTCCGGGGGACCTGCTGACATGAACGCCTGCACTCTCAAGCACACACCCACACAGAGATACATATACCTCCAATGTCAGAAACTACTCCCTTAATGTTGCAGCAACACGACTGCCTAAACATTAGCTCCACAAGGACAACAATAATATACATGCTAACATGAACAGGAAAACCCCACAAGACCTCAACCCTACACAAAGAACTGCAGGCAGCCTTAACCCTACTCAAAGAACTACAGACAACTAAGGAATACTGAGAGTGGGAGAAATGATCTTCCCCAGAACACACCAATTAATTATCTAATACCAAATAGTCAGTCCTAAAAACATATAAATACAAGTAACATTATACAGACTCAGTAGGTTATATTTATGTATTTAGGAATACATATGCTTGTACATGTGTGTGTGTGTGTGTGTGTGTGTGTGTAACAAGAAAAACAGAGGTCATGAATTTGAAAGAGAGCAAGGAGGAATCTATGGGAGGGTTTTGAGGGAGAAAAGGAAGGGGGAAATGATGAAACTATATTATAGTCGCAAAAAGAAAAGAAATAATTAAAAATTAAAATAAAGAAATAATAAAAATAAGATAAAACGTAAAAACTCCAAGGTAGCTACTTCATAAATGTCTGTTCAATAAATTAAATACTCTAATTTAAAATAGTGGCAGTTCAGTCATACCCTTTAACCATTATCATTATCATCATTATCTTATCTAGGCAGCTGAAAAGTCATTTGTTAGAATAACCCCTACACCATTGACTCCCACCTTCGGCTTCCCTGCTTCATTTATCTGTGCCATTTCTTTTTCTTAGCTAAAGCATACGTTTATTTCTAGCACTGTACATTTGGAGAATAAGAAAGTATGAATTCTACGCCCCAAGATTTAACACCACTGCGCTATGTGGCTTCCAGTATAGCTTCCCACTTCTCTGAATCTTCGTCTTCATGCTGGTGCATGAGCTTGTTAATTCAGTTATCCACAGGACTACAGTATGCCAATCTGGAGCAATGCTAAAGGGAGCAACACACAATCCATACAAGTACACTGATGACACGATCAGTGCCCTAAAAAGATAAGACATATATTTCTTTTGTTTATAAGCTCCTCCTTCCCACCAAAAATGAAGAAAATCTCTGCTGAGTAAAATATCAACCTTTTAAATAAAGATAAGCTCATCATGAATATTTTAATTTAACTCAGCTTCTAATATGGCTTTCCATAGCATTGTTACAAATTCTGACTTTGATTGTTCAGAATTACCTTGAAATATTGTTCAGAACTGCTAATGAATATCAGTTGATGCTAAGCACTATGGAGCGTCTGGTGTCATTTGGAAAGATGGGCAAGTTCCACAGTTGCTATGAGCTCAAACCCTACTTCTGGAGAGTACTGCCCCTGCTGTATTACTACTGAGTTATGCCTTACCTTCTGTGCATTTTAATTTTAATTTCTTCTTTTATGAAAGTGAGAACAATAATCATATTTACTCCATCGAGTTCTCAGTATTAAATGAACTAAGAGGTAGCTTGTTCCAAGGATAATGCCTAGGCTGTAGTGGAGGTTGGGAAATGGAAGTTATAACTGGAAAGTCCCATTTTCTAGCAAGGAAATGCTTGACCAGATAAGATGAAAGCAAAGGCTTTTCTAAGCAATCTGTTAGGAACAGTGGAGGTTTTATTATTATTATTATTATTCCCTGGCTTGTCACTCTGTCCCAAACCCACTTTCCCTTAGTTCCAGTTGAGCAGGAAAAGCTGTTTCATCCTTGGCAGTTCTTCCAAATTCAACAGACTGTGACCAGATCATTTACAAAGTTAATGGACAATTCCTGGCTCATGTACAAATGTACGAAACCTCATCATTGTTTTTCCGGAGGCCTTTGAAACGAAAGACAACAAGTGGACACTCTGATAATGTTCCTCTTTAGAATGGATGAGGAGTCTTTTATTCAGATTGTCTCACAGGAAGACCAATGTGAGTCCTTTGAGGTGGGTAGAAAATGTCCTTCCAGTACAGCCTACATCCTGATTAGAAGCATGGAATAAACCAGAGTAAGACTTCCTTTTCTTTTTTTTATTGGACTGATCAAAGTATAAGGGGGAAATTTTGCCTTTGTAGATTAATATGATTCTATTATAGCCTAGGCCACCTGGATGTTCTCTGAGGGTCTGAGGACAATCTCTTTTTACATAACCATCATGGCAGGAGAAAAGATATTTATAAGAGAGATCAGGTTATACAAACAATAGGCTCCAAAGAAAGAGACGTTCCCTAGGAACCTTGTGCTGGGGAACAGGAAAGGCTGAAGTCCTTACCTCCCTGGCAGAGCCTTCACATAGTATTGACAATTTCTCGGAACACTCTGCAGGATAGACTGGAGAAGAGACAATGCTACTTTAATAAGAGGTGGGACAACACCCTAACCAGGACGATTCAATTATACACCCCTCTTGCCTTCTACAAAGCTAAACCTCATTTTAGCACCACAGACAGACTTGGGGAGTCAATGAACACTTTGACTTGTTCCTCCTTCTGACACAACTATAGTGACTAAGTCTCTGCTTTTCCCTATTGCTTGTCACTGATTGGCATATTGAAGACAGAAGTCCAGCCTAGGGTCTTAGGGCTGCCACAGGCTGCTTTGACCTCCAAAACTCCAGTAACATTTCTTTAGTTTATTCCAAATCATCCTTCTCTCATGAAATCAAAAGCACCCCACCACTGGGATTATAGCCCTATATTTTCCCAATTTTCTAGAAATTTAAATGTGAACTGAACAATAGATATATTTGTAATTTTTTGTTAATTATGAAAATAAGCATTGTGACTACACAAGAAAAATTCTTCTCTCTCTCTTGGGTTCATACTGAACAAAACAACAACGACTTGACAAAAGAGATTTGCTTCACAGGAGCAAAAGACATAGGAGGGAGTGGTTGGGTACTTGGTAAATCCAGAATGAAAAATAATTTATAGCCATTGTAGAATACACCTGATGGAGATAAACGACTTACTTGCATTCTCTACTTTTGGGTTTTAAAGGCACACTGTTCTTTCTTGAGGCACTGGATCTCCACCTTGCCTTGGTGCCTTGGACAGTATATTGACGCTATCCTTTTCTTAGTTGTGTAAGGTGCCCATGTGAGTGACAGGTATGGATTACAGGTGTTATCCATATGAGCTCTTGAAGCCACTAATGTGGGTTGAGAGTAACCAGAATCCTGTCATTAGTAGCTTGTAGCCACAGGCTGCTTCATCTCTCTGCCTCAGTGTGCTATTCTGCTAAGTGGTGTCCTGGTTCTTTAGTTTCTAAGCAGTTTTTCAAGACAAGCATCTTGTAAAATTCCCCCTCATGCCCCTAATCCAGTTTTGAAGTGGCATGATCTAATAATACATGTATGTGTTTGGGATTGTGGCCAGTAACAAACCCAGAATCTCATGCATGCTAAACTTGCTGTCTATCCTTGAGCTAAATCTTTAGCTCTGTCATTATTATTGTTTTTACTATCACTGTGTATTCTTGCTTAGATTTAATTTTTAATCGTGTGTGTGTGTGTGTGTGTGTGAATCTGTGTATCTCTGAGGGCTTGCAATGTGTAGAGTCCCTACTTCTAATCTTGATTAACGCATAAAGTAAGAAAAAGATCATTGTTACTGGGCATTGTGGTATACACCTGTAATTCCAGAACTAGGGGTTGGGTTGAGGCTGGGGTTGGATTCTGAGTTATTTATAGGTGTGAGATCCTGATTCAAAAAAACGGAGGGAGTCAGTGAGATACCTCAGTGAGTCAAGGCTGAGCAAGGCTTGCTGTCAAACCTGATGACCTGAGATCATTTCCTGGAACTCACAAGTTGGAAAGAGAGAATTAACTCCAGCAAGTTGTCTTCTGACCTCCACATGTGACCCATGGTACATACACAAGTTTACACACACACACACACACACACAATTGTAAATATTGTTTTAAAACTAAATTTAAGTAAGGAAGAGGGGAAGAGAGCCAGGAAGGGAGGGAGAGAGGCAGGGAGAAGGAAGGAAGTCAAGTAGGAAGGGAAGAAAGAAGATGAGGAAGGGAGAGGAAAGAAATGATGGGGAAGATATCACAGAAACTAATTTACTGAAGTGTTGCTCTTTAATCACACTCTAATAATTTGGAGGGCTCACTTTTCTCCAACTATGTGTCACCTTAGAAAGGAGGTAATGTCTATCTTTTGGGGTAGACATTAATGGGACAGCTCCCTCATCTTGATGTGGGTGACCTACATGTGATTATAGGACAGGACACGCTTTCTCTGGTCATCAAATCCTGAGTGATATCATAGGTAGGCAGATGAAGGGCCAGTTATCCCAGGAGGCCAGACTCTCACAAGTCTTATTCTCTACTAAATCTTTTCAACAAGTTAGCTCTTCCCCAACATTACCAGAGTACATTGTGCAGCCACAAATTCTGGTTAAGTAAGACCTTAGACAAAGGCTTAAAGATAATGCAGTGACATATTTCTGTTCAAGAAGTCTTTCTGATTATAAAAGTAACTTGTGCCCAATGCAGAAGATGGACAAAAAGCAGTGTAGAAAATTATTCAGGAGCAGGGAACACAAAAGAGAAAACAATGAACCTGATAACCCTATCACTCAAAGATTCTATAACGTTCAGTTTATAGAATTTGGCAAAATGTTTTGTTTTATAACTTAATATGATGCCATAAATAATTTTTTATTTTTAATAACAATTTCTCAAATATAATTTTAATGATACATAATATTCAGATTTATGGATATGCTATAGTTTTCTAAAATTTTCAGCATCATTTTATGCTATGGGAACTCCTTCAACCAATACCCTTTAAGATACTGGCCCACTTTGGGCATGGTCTCATGTACTACAAATGTAGACAAAAAGTGTGGGCCTCTTGGCTGCTGGATTTTGTTCCAGTTCCCAGTGCACACAGAGAACTGCAGATCACTACCTTTTCTGTGAGTTTATCCCCACATAAATAAAACTTTGTTGTACTCCATTCCTGGCTATTGTGGAACTCTGTTGTATGCTAACAAATTGGTGACCAATGTGGGGCATGGATCCACATAAGACCTAAAAAAGTTTTTTTTTAAAAGAGGGCTTCTAGACCCACAAAAAATGGGAGCCAAGCACAATTGCTTGGTAACCACAGTTTCTCAGATAGGCTCTGTTTGCTAGAGACAAGCAGAGGTGTGACTCCTTTAAGAAAAAAAACTTCCTGACTCAGCATAAGCAGCAAAATCTTCATGGTTTCTTTAAGAGATGGCTTCCTGGTTCATGTTGGCAGCACAAACTGTAGCTCCTTTGGGAGGTTCTGCATTTAAATGGGGTTTATGAGCAGTAGCTTGTGCTACAAGCTACTTTATGGTGACATAGATCTTCTATATCCCTGGAGCTGGGGTGGTAAGCACGGTTCAAAAAGGCAGTGATCATACCTCTACCATGTTGGATGAGGCAGAGACAACAGGCAGGGATGCGAAGTTGTTCCTAGACACCCCTGTTTAGCATTTAAAAACAATGGTGCTCCTGGTGAGAAATGATTACAGATATGCAATAAAGGCAGATTCAGATGAAAAAGACCTCTGAATGGGTCACAGTTTTGGATAAATGTACATGGGCTTCTGAGAGAGAAGAAAGTCATAGATTAAAGGAGTAAAGATTATTAAATATTAAAAAGTAATAGAGTAAAAAATCCATGTAAACATGGAAAATATAGAGAGTCTGGATTATGTATACTATTGTGTTTTTTTTAAAAAATTTTTTGATTGCAGAGAGACATTGATTCTGGGGGCTCCTAAGATAAACCAACAGATATATTTTAAAGGTATCTTGATTTCAAGATTTGAGTCTAAGGATCTGTTACTTTAGAAAAGAGATTCTGCTTTTGTTTCCATAGAAGATGAGAACCTGTGGATTCCTTCTAGACTAATATGGTTTGATGGAACAAGAACCCCCACAAAAGGTCTCCGTGAACCCTAAAAATACTTCATCCAACAATCAGCAGGGAGTATTCTAAAGAACAATACCCAAATTCCCAAACTAATTATTTTTATTTTAAGAAGGGATTGATTATAAATGTTTAATGGTCATTGCCAATTTCTAAAAAAAAATAAGGGATATATGATATAAAGATGAATACTTTGCATTGGTATGGATCTTGGTCTATTGAAACAAATTTAAGATCAATTCATTACACTGTGTATGTGTATTTCGGCTCTTGTTTAAAGAATTGTGTTTGTGAAGCTCACTTAAAAATGTAATGTATAGTTAAACATTGCAGATTAATAGACATTTATAATAGTCAAACTTGGAGTCATGTTAGTTATGTTTTCTAGATATACAGAGATATATTTCAGTTAGATAATCTTCAACACTTCAAAACCCTACCAAATATGGCATTTAAAAGGTTTTAAGAACTTAGACTTTTCTCAACAGTGAGAAATGTCTGCTTCTGACAGCACCAATTACTTCAGAGAGGTTGATGGACATTGAAGAAACTTGTCATGGAATTTACCTTCAATGTGACAAGGCTAGCAATTTGGGCAAGAAACTGCTCTTTCATGGACTGCTGGTGGTATGTTGTATGAAATGAACATGCAGGATTCACAGAAAAGTGACTGCTGAAATTTTCCAAAGATGGGATGGTCAAAGTGTTCCTGCTTCACCGAAGAAACTGCTAGACACTCTACAGAACACAGAAGAAAGCAACTGATGAACTTTGCTATTACAAGGCAGAACAGATCTTCAAATTTCCTGCTTCATGGAAAAATCTGCCAGAGATTATGGCCCTGTAGGCTGAGAATGGATGCCCCAACCTTACAAAAGAACTTTGGGTGACTGTCCAGACAGCCAGATGTCTCTGTCACTTTTAGAACTTTGGAAGTTGCTTACAATGCACTTCCTGTTTACTTAGGTAATGCTATATCGTCCTGGGGTCTTTGAAGAGTTGATGACAGTTATAGTTTTCCTTAGTTATGATAAGAGATAAATTAGATATAAGACTTTAGACTCACAAAGATAGGATAGATGATAGAGTATTTTCCTTAATTTACCAAATGTAAATGGACTAAATATTGTAACTGTAGTTCTTGCTTGATACCTGTTTTGTTATAGGTAATTTTACTATGTTAAAATTAAAACCTTTTTTTTTAAGCAGGGCGGTGGTGACACATGCCTTTAATCCCAGCACTTGGGAGGCAGAGGCAGGCAGATCTCTATGAGTTCAAGGCTAGCCTGGTCTACAAGAGCTAGTTCCAGGATAGGCTCCAAAGCCACAGAGAAACCCTGTTTTGAAAAATCAAAAAAAAAAAACCCTTTCTTAAAAAAATTAGACAGTAAAGGAGAGATGATATGAGACGTTCCTCTGTATATGTGTTGCTTTTATTGGTTAGTGAATAAAGCTTCTTTGGTGTATGGCAAGGCAGAATATATCTTCCAGACTGGAAGAGCTATATAGAGTAGGTAGGTAGAGTCAGAGAGATGCCATGTAGTTGCCAAAGGAGAAAGACGCCAGCCAACCACTGAGTAAACAAGACATGTAGAAAAATGAGGTAACACCATGGCATTGTGGCGATTCACAGATTAATAGAAATGGGTTAATTTAAGACATAAGAGCTAGTTAGACATTTGAGCCATTGGCCAAACAGTGTTGCAATTAATATAGTTTCTATGTTATTATTCAGGTCTGGGTGGCCAGAAAACAAACGAACAGTCTCTGCTTACAATTTCCTATTCCAGTTCTCTCCAAATTCCCTCTATAGCAGTGGTTCTCAACCTTCCTAATGCTGTGACCCTTTAATATAGTTCCTCATGTTGTGATGATCCCCAACCATAAAATTATTTTTGTTGATGCTTCGTAATTGTAATTTTGATACTGTGATGAAAGGTGATATAAATATTTTTGGAGATAAAGGTTTGCCAAAGGGGTCACAACGTACATGTTGAGAATTACTGCTCTATAGTAATGGATATTTTGAACATGTTTGTTCATAAACCTTTGTTTGACAGCTCTGATTCTTTCTGCAGTCTTGATTCCCAGAAGTGTAGTTATCATTTCAAAAGCAGTGAACATTTTAAAAGCTCTAGAGACCTAGTACCAGAATTATCTTTTTAATAAGATTATGCTAATTTATTATAGTCTACTAACGTGCTTTTTAATCTTTATTCTTATTAATCTTCATTAGTTGTAGAGTATAATGGGTTTGTGTGTGCCATTTTCATACTTGCAACTAACCATTTTTGCTCATATTCATTTCCTCCATTTCACTGTGCTTTTGGGGTTGGGGTGAGAGAGAGTTACATAATATATCCAGGTTGGTCTAGGACTCAGACTCACTAGACTAGGCTAGCTTTGAACTCACAGCATTTGTTTTTTCCTCAACCTCACAAGTACTGACAAGCATGTGCCACTGCTCTTGGCTTTCCACCAATGCTCTCAGTGGAATTTCAAAAAAACGTTAATACAAGGGAAAATAGTTATCTCATTCCTTATCTGCTGAATTTCTTTGAGTTGCATTGACCCAGTTTCCTGAATTCTAATTATCTATGTTTGTATTAGTGTTTTCTCAAAGATTTACACAAACAGAAAAATAAAATATATTAAAGATATTGATCTTGTATTACATTCATTCAAAGTGCTTAGTTTACTTAGTCAATTGGTTCATGTATTTTTCATCTATTCAAATTCGTTTTAAATTTTTACATGCATCTATAATTTTATCACTTAGAAGGTAGAGGCAGGAGGATCAAGAAAAGTTCAAGGTCAACCTAACTGATACAACTATTTTGATACCAGCTGGGATGCATGAAACTTTTCCTCAAAAATAAAATTTCCCCTAAATGATTTACCTTGTTTGAAGCTTGTGAAGTACTCCTATCCCATGCCAGTGTTAGATAATTATTCTTTTTGTAAAGAGTTTTGGCTTCAAATTCTGTGTCCAAAAATACTGTCAGCAATGCTTTCCTTTACCACCTTTGACTGATGTAGTTTTATTACATTTATGTGCGTGTGTGTGCATGCATGGGAGGGGAGTGCCTGTCACAGCATGCCCCTGGAGTGGTCAGTTCTCTTTGTCTACCATGTGGCTTCCACAGATCAAACTCAGGCACTAGGATTTGGTTGATATAGTTTTAAGTCTTCCTTAAATTTTATCTTTTGGAGTATTTTTTTGTTTTAGATGTCCTTTAGAGGTAGTACAAGAGTTGATTTATTTGTGTTGTGTGTAATATTTTCTTTTTTCTTTTTCCTTTTTTCTTCACTGATAATTTAAAAGGTGGTTCTAAATTTGGTACTGTTTACTCTTGAAGAGACACTAACCAACTTGAGCATGTGACTCTGGCAGGCCTTTCTCTTCTCACCAATTTTCTCTGCTTTGCTAAAAATCATTCCATTATATTTTTGAAGCTAGCCACCAAGTTCTCATCCCTTATTTGGCCACTTCCTCCTCCTAAGGCCGACTACCAAGGTCCAGCAACTACAAACTCCCTTTGACTGCCCAAACTAATATGCCCAATTAAAATTATACACCTCATCTTAACATGGGATTTCCCCTTGTACCTTTATAAACTGCTGTTTGCCTATGTGCCATGGCTGTCTCCTATCTATCCAGAGGCAGTCCTTTGTTTCTCCTCCGGCAACTACCCCTCCCCCTTTCCCTTGCTCCCTTTGGCTTCTTCCTCATCCCTTATCTCCTGTCTTTGTCCTTATCCCTGCCCTCTGTTCTTCTAGGGCAAATAAACCCTTTGTGCTGACAACTTGGTCTTGGGGGTCCTAAGCGGATACTTTTCCTCTCATCTCTTCCTTGAACTTTGTATTAATGTGGTTACCATTAAATTTATGAATCTGTTATTTCTCTAGTTTTGAAATGAAGGCCAAAACCATATATATTTTTAAAAAAATCTCTAACAATTAAGTAGGTTTCATTTTTGTTTGTTTTTATTCTCCACAAATTCCTGTCTTAATGTAACCTAAAATCTTAAAACTCAGATAATTAATATGCTACTGATTATGTAAATACTCTTGTTCAAGATTCGGGAGTTTACATTCTGTGTTTGTATATTGTCTAAGTGTAAATGTGTGTGTGTGTGTGAGGAGAGAGAGAGAGAGAGACAGAGAGACAGAGAGAGAGAGTGAGAGAGAGAGAGCAAGAGAGAGAGAAAGACACACAGAGAGAAAGACACAGAGAGAGATCTTTAATTCTTCCCCCCAACAAAACATTCATTTTTAGATAGTGCTTGTTGTTTGAGGTTTTTTTGTCCTGCCCAGTTCCCGCAGTCATTAAGTCCCAAAGAAATCACACAGAGGTCTACATTAGTTATAAACAGATTGGTCCATTAGCTCAGGCTTCTTATTAACTCTTATAACTTATATTAGCCCATAATTCTTGTCTGAGTTAGCCACATGGTTCGGTGCCTTATTCAGCAAGGCATTCACATCTTCTTCTGTGGCTGGGTCATGACTGCCCAATAGGACTTTCTTCTTCCCAGAATTCTCCTATTCTCATTCAGCCGCCTCTACTTCCTGTCTGGTTGCTGGTCAATCAATGTTTTATTAAAATACAATTGACAGGGTACAAACCATTGTCCCACAGTAAGTGCTTTTGTTTAAAATTGGTTGTTTAGTGATACAGTTGAGAATTGCAATCAAAACACTTATTTTCACACAACTAATATGTAATTGGCTTCCAAATTTACTGCCCAAATTTTTATGATATAAATTGTAAAATAGAATATATAGGACTGAATATAGCTGAGATAGCTGAGTGGTTAAAAGCACTTGCTGCTCTTTGAAAGGAACAGAGTTTGGTTCCCAGCACGTATGTCCAATGAGTCACATTCAGCTATAACTCTTGTTCAAAATATTCAAACACCCTCTTCTGGCCCCAGTGGGCACTATACTCATGTGGCTCATGCAGAGATACATATCAATAAATAATATACAATATAGTATGCAATACAAATAAAATATAAATATACAATATAAATAAATGTGGTTTATGTACACTTATATATACAAATAAACATAATAAATAAATCTTCAATAAAATTAAATAATAGTGGATACATGTGAAAATCACCCAGAGAGATTTTGGTAATTTCCCACTATCCTGTTTACATCTCGCTTAGAGGCTTTCACTATAACTGTCCAGGACAGCCTTTGCATGACATCTCTCTGGCCTCAGATTTATGGTTTTCTGAGAATTGTACTCTGGGAATGATCAGAGGATATAGTAGGAGAGAACATTGAGGATCTGGCTTAAAAGAACTTTAGTAAAGGTCTCCTGGGAATAACGAGTCTTCTTGGGTTTCCAATCAGTCCAGATGATGGTGAAGAATCACCTCCTGACCCCCCTCCATCTTCTGTTTGAATCCCTAGTTGATAACTGTTAATATTAGATAAAGGAAAATGAGACTCAGAAACTGGCCTCAAATCCATGTGCTGCCACTTCTTTCATCAGTTCGTAAGGAAGTTCCTCAGTCCTTACCCCTCAGATTTTCTCTGTAAAAATGATTAATCCTCCATTAGGTTGTAAACATAGGACATCTGTAAAGTACTCAGCACAGTGCAACAATGAGCTCAATAAAAATGTTTATAATTACTATTATATTACATTTTATATCCCTGCTATTCCTATTGCTGTAGGATCCCTCTTTCATGGCATGCCAACTTTACTTTCTCTTCTTGAAGTAAGCAGATACAGCTGCAACCTACATGCATCACATGCTGAAACCCATTTCCTCCAAAGGAACTTGCTGTCCAATATTTTCACAAGCAATGCTAGCCAGTAGAACTTTGTACAATCATAAAAACATTCTATGGTACAAAACATGTAATTATCAATGCCATGTACCTAGTGAGACTGTGGAACGGAATGTTTAATTTTCACAAAGTTGAAGTAGTCACATGTAATTAATTAGTAGGTACTATATTGGACAGCGCAACTCTACAGCATTTGTTTCTTGATTCCAAACATTTACAATTAATGACATGCTAGAAAAGAAAAAAATTAGTTAAATTTTAGATTGCTAGTGGAATTTTAGATATAATTTTGCATGTTTGTTTTCAGACAAAGTTTTAAATTTTGTTTTTTCCTGTGAAAATGAATACTTTTATATCAGCCCAAAGAAGGTCAAGATGAACCAGGTTCTTTGTTTGAAGCATATTTAATAGTATCTGTTCTGGGAACAATTACATTTTGTTTGTGAAACCTGTAGGTTTTATTTTTTCTTTTCTTTTGGGCAAAGAAGCAGAACACTCAAGAGGAGTTAGGTGCATGGTGAACCTTTCATGGACCAAAATCAAAGTAATTTGGAAGTGGGCCAGAGACCAAATTTGAAGTCCAATCAGGTCACTGGCTTTCCATTTACTTTCCCAAGAGCATGAAATTCAGCTTAATAACTTGACACAATACACATATATCCATGTGCATGGTTCATATACATCTATACATATATAATGGAAATAAAGATTTCATAAGAGTGATGGTTTTTAATTTCCTGTATCCTCTTCTTTGTATTCTGTTTTGTTTCATTCACCCCTATTTTAGTCTACTATTCTGGTCAAGATTCATTAACTCAACTGACTTCACAAACCACTAGTAAGAAAGCACGAGGGTTTCAGAAATAGAAAGAGTGAAGGGTGTTAATATGGGGATGCTAATCTTCCTATTCCTAGAGAGACAGAAAGTAAATTCGTGTCTTGTGTTTCACACAAATGTGTGTTATGGCAAAATGCTACAGGCTGAAAGGCTTAAGAGTAGAAAAATGTATCATTGGGCCACCAACCAGTTCCCCAATAAAGACGTGGAGATTTATTATTAATTATGAATGCTCAGCCTTTAGCTTATGCTTTTCTCACTAGCTCTTATAAGTTAATTTAACTTATTTCTATTCATCTATGTTTTACCTTGGGGCTGTTTGATTTCTTTCATTCTGTATATTCTGTTTTCCTGCTTCCGCTATGTCTGTCTGTCTTTCCAGCCCTAGGTGTCTCCCTGGCATCTCTTTTTCTTTTTTTCCTCTCCCAGTCTAAATTCCTCCTTCTACTTTAACTCTCCCTGACTGGAAGTTCCACCTATATCTTCTCCCTCGCTGTTGGCTGTTCAGCTTTTTATTAGATCAATCAGGAGCCTTAGGCAGGCAAGGTAAAACAGTAACACATTTTTTACATAATTAAATAAATGCAACACATCTTTACATTATTAAACAAATGCAACACTTAAATAAATATTTGTCAACAGAAAAATGGCTGTCAGTTCCAGAGGTTGGAGATCAAAGATCTGTGTGCCAGAAAGGTTGGTTTCCTCCAAGGTCTCTTTTTGATTTGCAGAGGGCTACCATTTGTAGTGCTTCTTCTTGATGGATTAAGGTCCACCCTAAGGTCTTCATTTTAATTTGATCATTTCCATGAAGACCTTATTTCTAAATATGGCTATATTCTGAGTTATGGGGAGGTAGAACTTCATTATCTGAACTTGAATTAGATATGAGTCAGCATATAAATGGGAAGGGCATGAGGGCATAAGTCCCAACAATTTACAGAGTATGGTCGTGTAGCTATAAATGTTGAGGGGTGGCTTTTGCTGGAGGCATCTAGCTTACAAGGCTCAAACTCATCCTCAGTTTGCAGCATCTGGTTACCATTTTAATCTGGAACTATTTTGTTCTAGTGTGGCTTTGAGACAGTACAGATATGAATCTGCTTACAGTCTAGCATTAACATCTGGTGGAAGATTTTTTTTCTTAAATTACTCTTCTTGGGGGCTTGGAATGAAGCTCAGTTGGTAGATTACCTGTCTGGCATGCACAAAGCTCTGCTTTGACCCCCAGCACTGCCTAAACTAGGTGCGGTGTCACACACCTGTATTCCCAGTATAAAGGAAGTAGAGGTCTTCCTTGGCTACATAGAAAGTTCAAGACCATCCTGGGATACACAAAACCCCATCTCAAAACATTGCTTTTCTCAATCAGTGAAACAAACTTTGACAAGTGAAACTGATTTGGAAAGGAGAAATGAAAAGATATAAAAATTTGAGGAGAGGAAATGGCACCATAGTCGTAGAGATACTGATTATAAAATCCTGTTATTCTTGTATTTCCTTTTTCTTTTTTTCCTTTCAGTTGAAAACGTTTTATTGGCAAAGTTTTCTACAAATTTAAATAATGAAAATAAGTCACCTGAAATTGACATCATAGCTGTATATAAACTCTCAAATATCCTGATGGTTATGTGAGGTATTAGTTATATTGTTAATACCTGATCATAAAGTTACTACACAAGCAATAATCAGCATTAAAATTCAAATTATTTGAACCAGTTAGATGGCTCAGTTGGTTAAATCACTTGCTGCCAAACCTGGGGACCCGAGTTTGATCCCTAGTGTTTACATGATAGAGAGAACTGTTGCCCACAAGTTGTTCTTTAACTTCCACATGTGTGCTGTCCTGTGAACCTCCCCAAATAAATAGATAGATAGATAAATAAATGCAGTTAAAAGATTTAATTCAAATGGTTTGTTTTGTTTCATTATAGGAGTAAAGGTCAGAAAATGTCAGCATATTTACTTAAATCCACATTGGTTGTATTTAACAGCATCCAAATCTTATAGGAGAAGAGGAGAATAGAGTATTATGAGGCTGTAGATAAAATTTAGATAGATGGTTCTATATGATTTAAGAGAGGGTTGGGGAGATGGATGACTAGTTAACAGCACTTACTGCTTTTTCAGAGTACCCAGATTTGTCTCCCAGCGCCCACAACCATCCATAACTCCAGTTTCAGGGTATCTCATGCCCTTTTCTGACCTCTGTAGACACCAGGAATATATATGGTGCACATGCATACAAGCAGACAAATATTCATATACATAAAACAAAATAAATTAATCACAAAGCAGAACAATTAAATAAGTGTTTCATTTCAAAAAAAGAAAAGCAAGTGTTAAGAATGTAGCTTAGTTGGTAGAGTACTGGCCTAGCATCTAAGAGACCCTGGGCTTGCTCTCTGGCACCCCATTAATCAGGCCTGTAAGCCCAGTACTTAGGAGTCACAGACAGGAGGATCAGTCTCCAATAATACAGATAATGTGAAGCCAGCCTAAGTTAGAGCCCTTGTCGCCAAAATTAAAACTAAAGGCAGAAGGTATCAAGCTGATCATAGTACTTTGAAATGACCAAAGACAAAAGTGCATATAGAACAGCCATATTGATTTGGTGGGAACAATTATCTTTAATTTTCAGAAACAAATGTTTTACACTAGTTTCTCCATTCAATACACTATTGAAAGTTTTTATATCCAGTACACAACTATAAAAATACAAATACAAACAAATCTTCAATATATAGAACTCCACATTTGTATGCTCTACTTTAATATCTTAAGCAGTGTAGAATTATACACAAGAATGAGACCAAATCCTCTAACCCTCCCTTCAGTTGAGACAGGCTTATCTTCTGCCTTGGTTATTTTATTTTATTTTATTTTTTATTTTTATTTTTTTGGTTTTTTCGAGACAGGGTTTCTCTGTGGCTTTGGAGCCTGTCCTGGAACTAGCTCTTGTAGACCAGGCTGGTCTCGAACTCACAAAGATCCGCCTACCTCTGCTGGGATTAAAGGCGTGCGCCACCACCGCCCAGCTGCCTCGGTTATTTTAAAGTCATATATTGCTCATACTAGGTAATAGATTAAATGGTGCTACTTACCGATAGATTGTATCCATTTTACAATATATAATAGATAATGTATAATTGCCTTTCACTGAACCAATATACAACAATTCAACATAAACTGGAGGGCTATTCTGGCATTCCTTGTGAGCTCTTAAAAGATTTATTTTATTTTATGTATATGAGTGTTTTGTCTGCATGTATATATGTGCACCGTGTGCACGCCAAATATGCTAGGAGGTCAGTAGAGGACATGTGATCCCCTGGAATTGGAGCTGCTGATTGTAATTAGGAACAGAGTGAATACTAGGAACCGAAGCTAGGCTCTCTGCAGGAATGAGCACCCTTCACCACTGAGCCATCTCTTCAGCCCTTGTTCCTTGAAAAAAAATTTCACCTACAGAAAGATGACTTTCATTTGGCATGTTTGATTTTTGCTTCGAAAGGTATTTCAAAACAGGAATTCAGTAGATTGACTTGCAAATAACCATCTCAGTCTTTAAATCTGAAAAAAAAATTGTCATATTGTTGGGACAGATTGAAACCAGGTTAAAATGTTTTTTCAAGTTAATATATAGAGCAAATAGAACCATAAATCTGCAGTGAATGTTTTGTGTGTGTGTATGTTTTAAATAAATCACTTGAAGGAAAGGACAAAGCTCTGTGGTGCACTTATATCTTTGTAAGTGTAAAAATTACCATAAACATTTCACTCATTAAAAATTTAGATACAAATGACAGTATTTTATTTTATGGGAAGACCTTAGAGACTCAAGCAGGTATGAGTACTCTAGATAAGTGGTGTGTAAATTAGTATCATCTTGAAATATTTAAGTGTATTTGAAAGCATATATTTGTGTGTGTGCATGTATGTATATATGTGTGTGAATGTTTGTTTTTTGTACATGCGTGAGTATGTGTGTGTGTACATACAGGCCAGAGAGAGCTAGATGTCGAGTGTCTTCACTCACCTGTCATAGAAGATACAAACATGATGTGGCGACCAGCCTACTTGGCACACTGTGCTTCTAAATAAGAAGCATGGCACACCACGCTCCTGGAGTCAGGACACTGAATTCTGAATTAGCAGGAGCAGCTGACAACTGGCTGGCTGACAAGTCTGCACTTTCCACTTCTCCTTTTATGTGCTTATTCCACATAGACTTTGGTGGTATGAGCGCTCAGTGTCCAATCTGAAGTAGTGTGCTAACCAATCCCAGTCAATAGGTTTCCACTATACAAGTGGTTGCTCACGTGTGATAAAGCAGATGCTGTTCCCTGAAATGGTTTTCAGGGCGGTGAATCTCCACTCCTTTTACTGACCAACGGGCATTGCTGTCTTGTTGGGACATCCAGTAATGATGGCATGCACCTTATTTTGTGATACATGGTCTGATACTGTACTCAGAACTTAGCAGTGTGGCTAGGCTTGTTGGTCAGCAAGTGCCAGCACTCCTCTCCTTTCTGCCTCTCCAGTGCTAGGATCAGAGGTACGTGCTGCTGCACCTGGCTTTTCAATGTGGGGGCGAGGATCCAAACTCAGCTACTCATGTTTCTGCAGTTAACACCAACTAAGCCACAACAACTTCCCAGGCCTTCAATGCATACATTTTTATATATGCGTAAACACCGTTTTGGTAGTAGATTTTGATATTTTTATATTTGTTTATTTATTTATTTTGAGATAGGGTGTCATGTGGTAAAGACTGAATTTGAGCTCACTATGCAGCCAAAGCTGGCCTTGAACTCTGATTACCCTACTTCTGCCTTCCAAGCACTGAGATTACAGACATGTGCCATCATGCCTTTCTACAAATACATTTTTAATAGGAATCTAAATAAGAAGTATGACCAGTGCCAAGATTTACATTTTCTTATTGATTTCAATATTAGTCTGACATTCACTAGCACTAATGTACAATCTGAGTCATGATTTGTTCAATATAATACACTCCACCCCCAGAGTTATTTAGAATAGTTATAAAGTTATCCCTGTGTAAGTGCACAAGCATAATCAGTTTTGTATAGCTTCTTGTAAAAACTGCTGTTTAGCAAATCACAAGCTGTCTCAAAGACTCATGCTTATAAGCAGGCATCTAAATATACCAATGCCGGGTGGTGGTGGCACACGCCTTTAATCCCAGCACTTGGGAGGCAGAGGCAGGCAGATCTCTGTGAGTTCGAGACAAGCCTGTTCTACAAGAGCTAGTTCCAGGACAGGTTCCAAAGCCACAGAGAAACCCTGTCTCGAAAAACCAATAAATAAATAAACCAATAAAATAGCATGTCCTGAAGACGTGGGCTCATTTAGTCCATTAGATACAACAATCCCACAGTACAACTAATAGTAAGAATGAACTTTAAAGGAAAACAAAGAAAAATTAATCAGTGCCGTGCATAATAGATGTAGCAGTCATTCTACTGCAGACCCCTTCATATCAGCTATGGTCATTCTTTTTTTTTTTAAAGATTTATTTATTTTGTATACAACATTCTGCTCCATGTATGCCCACATGCCAGAAGAGGGCATCAAATCTCATTACAGATGGCTGTGAGTCACCATGTGGTTGCTGGGAATTGAACTCAGGACCTCTAGAAGAACAGCCAGTGCTCTTAACCACTGAGCCATCTCTCCAGCCCCGTCATTCTTTATAGTCTAAATTACTACATGCTCCTTAAATGCTCGTCTATGACTCTTTTATAGTTGTATATTGTAACAACTTTCTCGGTATAGTTCCCAAGGCTTTTCACAGGCTCCCCACCTGTATATGGATCATGATACTGAATGACTAAAACTTCTTTATCTTCATAATCCACTGAAGGGGGTGGTGGAGGGGGTAGAAGTGGAGTTGGGCTAGCAGCAACTCGTCCAATAGTGGGCAGTGCAGGTGGCAGCCCGGACAACTGCATGCACTGTCTTCTTGACTTCCACTTCCTCAACTCTTTGCACTGTGCCTGTGAATCTCCCTGGTTGGACTATGTTGACTTCCCAGCATCGTGGAACTATCTGTAGACCTTAGGAACTTTTGAGGATCTGACAGGTTCCTGAGTCTTTTTAGGAGTATTCTAACCTTACTTGACCTGGGAGTATCTGGTGGTTTCTAAGAAGGAGGAATTTTTTCTTAACTGTGTGCCAGTTCTTCCAGGCTTGTTATTGCTTAACTTCATGGACCATGTCATCTACAGCTATGTAGCTGATAGGTTTGGGAATATAACATATGGTGTGCTCTATATTCTTTTGTGAGGTCTTGATACAGTCTTATTTGTTGTCAAACTATCAATCTATTTTCAAGCCACTTTCTCTTCATGAACATTCATGTGAGGAATGATGTAATATTTCATTTCCCAAAGCTAAGAGGCATAGATGTCCAGCAACTAGAGTACATTCTAAGCCAATTCATTTTTTCAATAAAGCAATAGTGGCTATAGATTGAGTTATATATGCTTTTGTCTATTCTAAACTTTTCTTTTGTCCATAGTCTGTATGTAGTTGTTTTCATGGTAGTACATTGTCTGGGTCGGGTTCTGGTAACTCGAACAGTGTCTTCTTGCCAGATGAATCTGCTACTCTCCAGGAACACCTGCAGCAATACCATTTTCAATACCACCTGACTGCTTCTTTTTTTTTTATTGTTAAAAGAAAAATTTACATTTACTCCCCTTGTTCCCGGCCCTCCCGCTCCCCCACTACCCCACTGCCC
>JAQHUG010000127.1:684350-717854 GCA_028555095.1 Dicrostonyx torquatus | reverse complement strand
GTAACTATTAAACAAGTTCAGTTCAGGCACCCACTCCTCTGCTGCCCGAATACCTAGCTGGGAATTCCCTATGAATACCTGGGATCCCCTCTAAGGACAAGTCTGCTTCTTTTTTTTTTTAAAGAGACAAACAGTAAGGTACACTGAGGCCAGTTCTTGCATTGTCAACAAGCATCTACAGTGTCCAGTGAATACTATATGTAGGCAGAAATGAGGAAGTATATGCAGTTAAAATCATCATGCCAGTAATAGTGAAAGAAAAATTGGATATATCTTTTTTATCTTCATGCAGAGAAACAATGAAAAACTTCATACATCGATGTTGATGGATTCTAGACTAAAGAGAAAATGAGAGCAGAAATTCCTGCCATATTAATAAAAAAGTTACAGTATAAATTCTGACTTTAAAGTATAAATGTATATTTTTGCTTGTATTAAAATCTAAAAGAAACTTTTGATCACATTTGGCTTACTGATCAATGTTTGACTCAAGGTTCAGATATCATAAATGAGAACTGGAGGTACTTTTGCAACTGGAGGGGGAGATTGTTTTGTGTTGATGTGCTATTTTTGAGAACTCCCGAAGAACAGAACAGCATTTTCTCTAACATTCACTTGCCACTTTTTATACAAGTATTCCCTTTGGATGCCTGTATCAGGATAGCATCATTTCAGTTTTGCAGATACAGAGTAGCTCATTTCTCTTTTTGAGGTTGTATAAAAGCACTGGCAATCTAAGGTGAGGATAAAGTAAGAAATCTACTGATTTTTATCCAATGCAGCTGAACCAGACGGATGGCGTTAGCACTATTTAAGCCAATTCCATCTATTTTTCAACCCAAATTTAATAGATGTGTGCACAGCATGCTTTTTACACTTGTTAGCCCCAGGAGGGAGAAAAGGAGCATATTTTAGTGTTCCCTTTTGTAAGTGTGAAATAATGCTTTCAACTTCATAGAAAATAAAAAAGTTAAGTAAAAATGAAATAAGTCATGCTAACCCCTACTACTTACTTTAAGGTTTTAGCATATGTCATTCTTATATTTTCTTCTGATGTTACCAATGCATTAGATTATGAAAAGCATGATGTTTATATGCAGAATTTTAAAATCTTACATGCCTGCTTAAGACTATATCCATTCTACTAACGACTCATTCTATTCATTATTTATTTTATTGCTATGACATCTTTCTTTGCATGTGTCCATAGGAAGTACAAAACTGGCCATGCATGGAACTCACACCTCACCCAAGAGAGTAGTCTAACAAGCCGCCAAGGGCAGAAGGGGGATGTATAAAAGGTGGCCAGCAACTGCAGACCAAGAACAGAGCCAAAGCTGTGAGTTGCTGAGCTGCTGGGTGGAATGTTGGGAGGAGTTTGTTTCAGAAGATTAAGTAGATCAGAAAAGAGTGGGCAAAATGTGCTGCATGAGCTAAAACCTGGAGCCAGGCCTGATGACACACCCCTGTGATCCCAGCACTTGGAAGCCTATGACAGGAGGATCATAAAATCAAGCCAGTCTGGGTTACACAGAAAGACCCTGAAGATAGAAAAAAGAGAGAAAGGAGGGAGAGGAAGAAAAAAGGAGGAGAGGGAGGAAGAGGAGAAGGAGGAAGAAGGAGGGAGACATAAATCCTAACTCCCAGGTCCTGTAGTCCATGTGTAGTGATGAAAATATGTATAATATGAATATCTGTATTGCGTAAGTTGTAAGGTCCATTTAGAAATTCTAGTCCCCTGTGATGTCACTTTGACCTGCAGTACTCTGTTGGTTTCTGTATCTCTGAGTTCTAGTCCAGCCTTGTTAGCCCTCTTTGAGAGAAGGGTCTCTGACTCAGTCAGCCTCCACAGGCAGAAGGAAAATTCTAAGAGAGTCAGTGTGACCAATCCTTACATCCTTTGGTCATCCAGCAGCATGCTCAAACTTGATACATTCTGTGCTGGGCTGTGTATTAGTTAGGTTTCTCCTCATTATGACAAAACACCCGACAAAAGCAACCTAAGAGTATTATGGCTCGCAGTTTGAGGGTACAGGGCAGCATGGTAGGGGCAACCATGGCAACAAGAGCTCGAAGCAGCTGCTCACATTAAATCCACAGTCCAGAAGCAGAGGTGAGTGTCGGTGCTCGACTTGCTTTCTCCTTTTTATTCAGCCCAGGACCCCAACCTGTGGAATGGTACTATGCACATTTAGTGTGGCTCTTTCCAGAAACATACCTAACCTAGAAATTCCCTCACAGACCTTGTCTCCTAGGTGATTCTGCATCAGTTAAATCAGCAATCAGTATCAGCTATCACAGATGTGTTAACACGGCAGTCACCTGTACAGAAATCAAAGCAGTGGCTCTCTGCATTCATAAACACTGCCCCTCCATCACTAGTATTGTATTATGCTGTACCCGTGATTTCTCTTAGAATCTCGTTTTATTGCTAATTCAACCTTTTCACTCTCAATATCTGATTAATCCTCCTTATCTGAAAATCCACTTCCTTTGTAATCAATCTTCCTGATGTATCTGTCAAGCTTTTTAAAGATTTATTTTTATTTTCTCTGTATGAGCGTTTTACCTGAGTATACATATGTGTGCCACATGCATGCCTGATGCTTGTGGAGGCCAAAAGAGGACACTGAAGTCCCTGGACCTGGAATTACAGCTGTTAGTCACCACACAGGTGTGAGAACTGAACCCAGGATCTCTGTAAGTAGAGCAAGTGGCTCATAACCATTGAGTCATCTTCCAAGAGCCCTCTGTATAGATTTTGTATAGATCTCAAGCTGTGGGCTTATGTTAAAGCTTTTATTGCTTCAGGGTCCACGTGTATCAGTTATTCCACATCTCCACTCAGAGGGTGAGAATGCACAACATGAAAGTCTCTGTGCTGACCTAACTGGACCTCTGCTGTAATGACTAGGCCAGTTCCCTGCAGAGGAGGCAGGTTAGACAGCATTTCACTGTTCTACTATTACAATAATGAACATTTTTGCATAAATCTCTAGCAATCATTTTACCTCTGGTAATAGTTTCAAGAAAGAGTCATAAAAGTGAAATTATAGTCACAAGGTATAAATGTTTAAAGGGGTCTATTACATAGTACAAATTGCTTTTTACAAGGGTAATTCCAACTTTCAGTTCCATCTACCACAAGGCACAATAGAAACTGCACATTTTAGCAAGCATTCTTGAATTTCTAAGGGTGCAAACGGGTGATGGTTGTACTGATTACTGGAGCCAGAGCCAGGAAGCCTTGCTCTCAACTCTGGCTTCCCAGCTGTGTGACTGGGATGGATCACTGATCTCTCCTCACCTCCATTTCTCTCTCCTCACCTCTACTCTCCTTTCTTCTTCCCTCCTATTTGCTTGCCCCTACCCCTCCCTTCTCTCCCCCTACCCCCATCCTATTTCTGTGACCAGCACTTATTCTGTAGTCCAGGTTTGCCTCAAGATTGGAGCAATGCTTTGCTCTACCCTACCAATTGTTTGCATCATGCCCAGGTCACTTACTTTTCTTCACATGTGTAATGGGATTAAACGTACTTTCTCTACAGAAGTACTGGAATGGATATGTGAAAAAAATGGACCCATGAGTGTTAACGCACATCCCCTTTGAGCACTGCATGGGGACCAGGTGATTTGGGAACTCAATGAGAACTTACATTTGTTACAGACAACTCTCCATGGCTACTTTCACTGGTGCCACGTAAGTGAGAACAATCATTTGTTTTTGCTCTTTTCCCCATTTCTGTCTCTTTCCTTTTTTTCCCCTTCTCTCTTCCCTCCCCTTTGCTTTTCTTTGTGGCTGATCAAGTGTAGGGGATATTGGTGAAGGTTTTCCAGAAACCCTGGGACGACACCATACACAGGCTTCAGCAAGGTAAGCACCACATGGAGAATGTAAAGCTTTGGGCTAGCATTTTTGTTTTACAGATGGTTCTACACTTTGGAATTCAGCTGACTATCATACTTGCCAACAACAGCAAAGTAAGAATACAATTCAGCACCTCATTAATCCCAATATTATTACATATGCGGTTTTCATTTCACATTTAATATTTATTTTTCTCAGGAGGAGGCCAGGACTAAATTAAGCATGTTATAGTCATCCAGACTTAAGGTCAAGAAGGTACTGGTTGGCGGGGAGAGGCAGAGACTTTTACAAGAAAGTGTGGCTGGCTTCATCTTATGCCCTGATGGGTAACACCCACTGTAAGTGTTACAGCTCTGAGGGGAAAAGTAGCCTCACACAAGAGATTTGTTGGGAAAGACACAAGAGGATGACTGCCTCTGCTTGGGAGAGAAGCGGCAAAGAACTGAACAAGAGGCAGGCTTTACAAAGGGTTTCTTGGGGTAGGGTGGAGCATTCCAGGATGGCCTGGGACTGGAAGGATTTTGATGGCCTGGGATTAGAGGGATTTTGTGACCTGATATTGGTTTGTTTGTTTGTTTGTTTTTTCTGTAGGATGGGACCTGGCTGCTCTCTTGACTGGAAGGGGATGGGCCAGGCAGTCAGAGTAGTCTGGGGATGGGACCTCGCACTCTGCCTCTAAAGACCTTAGAAAAATCTGGGGCATGAGGCCTCAAGTGGTTTACACTCACTGACCATCACTGGGGATCTAAAAGATTAAGTAGACTTTTCACTGATTTAATTAAAACCATGGAATGAATGCACACATTTGCATCGATCTGTCTACCCATTTGTTCCCAGCAACCACCCCTTCAGGTCAGGGTAAAAGATCTTAGAGACAGCCTACTTGCTTCACAGATGGAAAGAAAAATCACCAAAGTTAAACCACTTGCTCATTGTCAACTGGCCCGTTTGGGATAGATCCAGAGCAGAGCTGAGGCCTCTTTTGTTGCTCAGTCCAACACAGGATGCTGCCTCCTTCCCTCTCTGTATACATTTGTCATGCATTTATCATGACAGTGCCTATTGACTGATTTAAAACACAATAGAAAAGCCGCTGGAAAATCAGTGCCTCAATTCCTTCCTGGAACTAGATCCTGCGCTAGAAACTATAGGAGGACATTCAGATGTGGAATTGTGTTCTAGTTGAACTGATAAAAGCCTTATCTCTGGAATGAAAGACCTGGGGAAGCAAAGCTGTTTCTAATCTATTTCCAGTAAATTTGAAAGGGCAGTGAAGTACTTTGAACTTCTCTTAAGTAGGATAAAGGTGAAAGTCTAATGCCCATGTAATTTTTTTTTCCTCCTCCCTAAAGTTCTTCAGTCTGTAGATACGTAGCAGCTGGGCAGGCACCACATTCAAGAGAGCTGTGAGTCAAGGGCTAGGAGCATTATGGGCTAGATTACCAGAGTTTGGTCTTTGGTTTTCACTTAGATCCTGGGGTAATAGCAAATGAATTTAAGCAGGGAGAAATACACATCTGCATAGTTCTGTAGGGGGAAGGATGAGCTGGGAGCTATATGTGATAAGCAAGGAAAACCCAAGAGAATGAAGTCTGGCAGGCCAGTAGGGGAATGTATCAGATCACTGCAGAGGTTGTCAAGGTGTCTTGGCACTACATCACTTGCCTAGTATGTGTGAATCCCTTGGTCGTCAAGGATACAGGTTTTTAAAGAAGGCCAAAATTACGGTTTTAGAGCCATGGATTATCTTAATTTGGGTGACTTCAGAAGCAGGCTTTGCAAAGGATTCAGATATAAGTGGAGTATATGGGGAGATGACCCTAGAAACACTGGTTAAGGACTAGAAAATGGTGAGGGACAGAAAAGTAACCAGCAACCAGGCAAGGGTTAGGGTTTGAGTTTGGATTAGGGAAAGGTAAGTCATTCATTGAGGCCACACTGGAGCTCATTCATTCTGGTGAGATGCCGTGGTAGACCATGGTGAACATACCTCAATGATCTCCCTACAAGGGACCAGGGAGGTGGAGGATTCATCTGTAGTTTCTCTGTCATTGGTTAAGATCTGCTTGCTTGCCAAGTGGTGGTGTACGACTTCAATCCCAGCACTCAGGAGGTAGAGACAGGCAGATATCTGTGAGTTCAAGGCCAGCCTGGCTACAGAGCAAGTTCTAGGACAGGCTCCAAAGCTACAGAGAAACTGTTACCATTTATAAAGAGGGTGATTCAAGGCCAGTCCCATGAGGGGCAGTGGGTCATCCGAGGCCTCAGCAGCTGCAGAGGGTGACCTGATGCTGCTGTTGGTCCCCTTGGAGGGTGGGAGACAGACGGATATGCCATGCAGAGAGAGCTGGGATATAGGTTTAGTTAGTGGGCTATGGAGGGGGAAGGGAACGGGAGAAGGTGGGGTAGAAGAGAGAGAGAGGCAGAAGCTACCTCTCCAGAAGAAGGGCGGGGGGAGGGGGCTGGAAAGGAGGTGGGAGATCTGCTTGCCTCAGTGAAAAGGCAGAGACTGTGAGTGGGTGGAGATTAAAGGGACAGGATACCCAGGTGACAGACCAGGCAAGCAGATTACAACATTCCCATCTTCTTCTTATAATAAAAAGGCAGTGAGTTAGGCATAGCAGGTTGAAGGAATTGGGACAGTGGATTCTCAAGAATGCTTCCTGCTTATTTGTAAGTGTCAAAGTCTTTCTTGGGGGGCTTGAGAAAGCTGGATGCTGGTCACATCATGGGGTCACTTTACCCCTGTCCAGGACTTGTGTTGTGGAACTGTCTGGTGTTTCTTGGACCTGGCAAGGTGTTGGTAGAGTAGACGACAAAGTTAAGGTTAGGAAGAAAAAAATGTTTTAGGACCAGGGAATTGAGAGGGGTGTATCGGATCTGTTTAAGGTGGCTTTAATTTGGCTCCCTGGAACTCACAAGAATTTTTTGAGCTTAGACATATGCATTGTATAAACAGCAGCATATTTATACCAGAATGACTGTGACAGATATTTTTGCATAATGAAAAGTATCTTTAAGACTATAAAAGCCAGCATGAGAGAGAAATTTGATAACTTGCATTTGTCCTCATACCTTTATAACTTGCAGGTACACACTTTAATAACTTGCATTTGTATATATATCTTAAAACACCTTGTATTTAGAACATGTTAAGAAGTTATACTGTAATTTGTTTGGTGAGGTTGTTATCTTAAAGCTGTCAAATTATGTCAGAGATCTTTGAGAAGGATAAAATTTTACTTGAGTTATTGATTAAAAATGACAGAGGACTTACTCTAATGGCTACCTAGAGCCATTCCTCAGCATTGAGGACAAGGGCCATCAGGACTGTATTTGTCTTCTGCTATCAGAAGCAGGGCCTGCCAGGCTCCAGAAGATCCTGTGGGTTAAGAAATCTGTAGGAAGACAAGCCTACCTTGACCTGAGCAGAAAGGCTGTTGATTCTATTTGATTATTTGTCCATGTCTGGAGATCTTCAAGGGTTTAGATGAAAAGCTCTTCTGCCCAATGGTTAGCATTTTCACTTGATGAAGTGAATTGCAGATGGACGTTTTTCTATGCCCATCTGTCTTCTGTATTCTTTGGAGGAAATAGAGTGCTGCTGCTAGGAGCCAACCTGTCTCTCTGTTATGAAACGTCTTTTAATAATTAAACATTTAAATGCCATATTCCTCAGATCTCTAAGCATTTGAGGGTTGTTTATTGGGTATAGATAAATTATAGCTATAGAATAGGATCTGCCTGGAGAGCTGGGTCTAAGCTTGACTGTACTGGCTTTTAACAGGTAAGATTTATATTTGTAAAAGACAAAGAAGAAAAAAAACTGCTTGTAGGTGGGAGATTGGACAGATAGTTTTGGGTCTATTTCCCAAGACAAGAGTATGAGAAAGGTGAGGACCGATGGCTATGTATCCGCAAATGTCTTTGGGATAGAGCAAGAGTCAAGGCCAAGAGCAAGACCAGGGGCCACTCTGAGCAGCCTAGGAACTACACTGTAGGAATGAGAAGCTAGACCTCAGTCCTCAGCTGTGGGGAATAACCAGAGATGAATGTCAGCGAAAGCTGACTTGGGGAAGGGACCTTACCATTTGCAGCAATGGAGCAGGCACAGGATGTTGGAAAATGGTCCAAGCTCAGGGTCCCCACTCATCCTCAGTCGGCCTGCCCATGGGTGGGAGGGAAAGTGGAAAGAGCCTGGTCAAGTCATGCACCAATGTTATCATTTATAAAGAGTGTGTGACCTGAAGCTGGTCCCATGAGGGGCGGTAGTCCCACAAGGGGCAGCAGTAGGCCACCTGAGGCCTTGGTGGGTAGGAGACCATGGCGGGTGAGAGGTAGACAGATACACCATGCAGAGAGAGCTGGCATATAGAGTTTATTTAATGGGTTATGGGGGGAAAGGGAAGGGGAGAGAAGGGAAAGAGGCCTCAGGGTGTGTGTGGGGGTTGGGAGTGGGCAGAGCTTGGGTACCCAGGTGACAGACCAGGCCAGCAGATTACAAACAGAAACCCTGTCTCATAAAGACAAAGAAAAAAAAAGAAAGAAAAGAAAAAAGAACTGCTTCCAGACCTACTTACTCCTTTTAAATTTTTTGCTTGATAGTTTCATACATGTATATAATGAATTCTAGTTGCCCAATCCCAATTTTATCCTCCAACCTCCCCGCTGCTTCTCCACAAGTTCTTTTTCTATTTTCATGTCTTCTCTTTGTGTTGGTCACACTGAGTTTTCCTAAAGTTTCTTTCCTGAGCTTAGGTAGGGGGTTATTTACTGGAGCCAAGGCAACTTATCAGTAGCTATACTTCAAATGGCACTCCCACTTCTAAGAACCATTAATTGTCAACAGTCCCTCAGGGAGGGGTGGGGCCTCTTAGGCTCCTTCCCTATCCATGATGAAGTGTTGATAGACCCAATCTTGTGCCGGTCTTGTGGAGGTAACCAGAGCTGCAGTGAATTCTTTAGTGTAAATGGCTTTAAAGATATGTCCAGAATACATCTTTTTGCTGTACATTTCCCCATCTCCTGCCTCTAACATTATTTATGTCTCCTCTTCTGGGATGTTCCCTGAGACTTAGAAAGTGTGATCTAGCTGTCCCTTTTAAGGCCAAGCTATCATTCATTTTCAGCAGTTTGGCCAGTTATGGGTTTTCTCCATTACCCACCACTTGATACAGTAACAAGTTTCGCTGATGAAAGGCTGTGGACAACAGTAATTTATGGGTACAAACGTGAATAATTAGAAGTTAGTGTAAGCTAGGTGGTGGTGGCACATGCCTTTAATCTTGGCAGTCGGGAGCCAGAGACAGGCAGCTCTGTGAGTTCAAGGCCAGCCTGGTCTACAAGAGCTAGTTCCAGGCAGGCCTGAAAGCTACAGAGAAACCCTGTCTCAAAAAGCCAAAAAAAAAAAGGCAGTGTAACTAGGAACTGGGAGCCAGAGACAGGCAGCTCTGTGAGTTCAAGGCCAGCCTGGTCTACAAGAGCTAGTTCCAGGCAGGCCTGAAAGCTACAGAGAAACCCTGTCTCAAAAAGCCAAAAAAAAAAAGGCAGTGTAACTAGGAACTTTGATGTGACCATTCAATAAAAAAATAGTAGTAGGGTAACCCTTTCCCCAGGACCTATGACCTCTCAACCAGGGACTCTTGACCAGGTTTATGGAACCAAGACTGAGTTCCCTTCTGTGGAATGACCTTCAAATCCAGGTTTACAGAACCACGCATGAGTTCCCTTCTATGGAGAGGTCCTCAATCAAAAAGTAGTTGGTTAGTCCCTCAACAGTTACACCACTAGTACACTAGCGAGCCAGACCTATAAACTCTTCAGTACTCAAGGTTTTCCATGCCTGGAGGGACAGAGGTACTCCTGCAAAAGTGCCCTTAGGAAGATGGTGAATGTTTCCAATAATAAACAGCCTTAGGAGAAAAGAACTGAATGACAAGAGAGTATGGGGAAGGACCAAAAAGTATCTGATTTTGATGCTTATTTCTCCATGATGATACCTGAGCAGTGTTGAATCTAATAAATAGAGTTTATCCCTGGGAGTTGTATAGAAGGAAGATTTCTAGTTAATTTTCTTTGAATTCTGTGATTCCTTTACTTCCAAAAATAGCTCAGTCCATGAGCACACATTACATTCTTGCCCACACCTAATTCTAACTTTGAGGAATGTTTCTAGGGATGGAACCCAGGGCCCCATACATATTAAACAAGCACTCTATCATTAAGTTATACCCCCAGCCCCAGTCATCACTTTGAATCCATGCCCTCTTTAAAAAATATACTCTGTAGTATAAATTTACTTAAGTAACTTGCAATTACTGTTGTGCATATATTACAGAATCCTATTTTTAAAATACCTCACAATCAGATTATGGAAGATTGAAAATTATAGTCATGAAGGTAATAGCTAGGCATGTGATACACAAGGTAGGAAAGAAAAACTCTATTAAGATAACTTGATATGACATACTTGAGTGAAGCTGGCAACAGGCAAGCTATTCATCTCCAGCATTTATTAGAATTTATTCAAAGTCCAGTTTTGAGAATAGAAAGTGCCCAAGACTTCATACTGGAAACCATTCAACATTCAAACCATTTTCTTTTCAAAAAATTTTCTTTTCAGAACCATGCACCTCAAAATTTAAGAAATCTGAGCAGTTTCTGGAAAATTGCATAGTAGGTCAATGACAAGTCCGATAAAATGAGATGTGACCTTGGGGAAAAATGATTGCTTGCATTTATGAACCTTAAAGTGATCTCCTTTACTTTTTAATTAGTTTATTAAATTGGTAGGGAGTGGGGAAACAGTAACAGCTCCCAGGATGGATTTTTGAGCACTGATGTACACTCAATGAACTCCAGAGTCAAGTTATCAACCCTTGAAAATACATTTACATTATGAAAGTAGAGAAGTCAAAGCCCAGATAGCCAAATGTAAGGCCCTGCATGAACATGTGGCACCTTTGAGTGGGCCATCATTTACTTGATTCCTGTGTGGCCATTTCTTTTGATGGCAGCCAATACAGCTCCTCAGGAGTTGGTCTGAGAGACTCCTGTTACTTTTATACCAATTAGAGTGGCCTAAGGGCTGAACCAAATCTCAGTAAACCCTTTAACAAACAGCCCAGTTGATATTTATTGAGAACCTGATGCTTGCAAGACACTGAAGTCAAGTTCTAGGCAGTTTGTACAGGTAAATTTGCTCTGGAGGGCTTCAGAATTCAGTGAGCAAGCTAAGCCACACACAGAAAGCCTCATACAAAGTAAAAATACCAAATATTCCTCTGTCCTCTAAGTTCCCTTTATTCCTGCGACTGTTAAGATGATCACAAAATCAATACTGGGAACCTACTGATAAAATACTTTAGGGGATGTCTAGGTTCAATGAGGCAATAACAAGAGCTTGGTTAAGGCACTGGTCCAAGTTTGTAATAGTGGTAAGAGAACAGAAGGTCAAATCTAAGCAGTAGGACTGCACTTGCCTAAGATATACAGGCTCTAGGTTCAACCTCCAAAACAAACAACAAGAAAAACAAAACACCCAATTCAAGCTTTCAGAACCCATACTCGTATTCCTTCTTTTATTTAGGGGGGATTATAATTATAATTGAATTATATCATTTCCCCTTCCCTTTCCTTCCTTTAATCCGTCCTGTATATGCATCCTAGCTCTCTTCAAATTCATGGCCTCCATTTTTCATTGTTTCTTCTTACATGCATATATACACACATATATACATACATGAACACACATTTATATATTCCTAAGTATATGAATACAACCTGTTTACCTGCTCAGTTTGTATAATGTTACTTGTGTGTATGACTTCAGGACTGACCATTTAATATTGGTAACCAACTAGGCTGCTACTCCTTTATGAAGAGTTTTTAATTGCCTGCAGTTCTTTGTGTAGGATGAGGCCTTGTGGTCTTTCCATGTCAACTTTGGCATATCTGTTGGTGTTCTCCTTGTTCAGCTCATGTTTGCACACTCATGTTGGTGAGACTTCTGATATTACTAAGAGACACCATCTCACAGAAAACTCCCAGATCCTCTGCCTCTTCTGATCTTCCTGGCCCCTCTTTGACAAAGCTCCCTAAGCCTTAGGTGCTGAAGTTGTTTTGCAGATGTACCCATTGGGACTGAGCTCCACAACACTGCATTTTGATTGGTTGTGGTTTTCTGTAAAGGTTTCCATCTGCTATAAGAAAAGTTTTTTGAAGGAGCATGAGGACTACACTTGGGTATATGGACAAATATTTAGAATGCAGTTAGGGATTATTCCGCCTTAATAAAGTAGGGAGTATAGTTTTCCAACATTCTTCACTAGCCCTGTGTAGTTGGCTGGCTGGGTTTCCAGTACCAGGCAAGAGTTCCCTCTTGTTGAGTAGGTCTTCTTCTTCTTTTTTTTTTGCTTTTTTTCTTTATTGCTATTTATTGAGCTCTACATTTTTCTCTGCTCCCCTCCCTTCCTCTCCCCTTCCCCCTTCAACCCTTCCCCAATGACCCTATGCTCCCAATTTACTCAGGAGATCTGATTTTTTTTTATACTTTCCCATGTACATTAGGTCTATCCATTTTCCTGCAAAATTCAAGCTGTCATTTTTTTTCTGCTGTGTAGTACTCTATTGTGTAAATGTACCACATTTTCTTTATCCATTCTTCGGTCGAGGGGTATTTAGGTTGTTGTTTCCAGGTTCTGGCTATGACAAACAAAGCTGCTATGAATATAGTTGAGCACATGTCTTTGTGGCACAATTGAGCTGAGTAGGTCTTAAATCCAATTAGGGTACTTTTGTTTACCACCGAGCTGTGTATGCCACTATTGCACTCTTAGACAGAAGAACCCATACATACTCTAACTCTTATACTACCTATTAGACAACTTTAAAAATGAGCTTGGAAGCTTTAGTTCTTTTATTAGTTTTAAAAGTTAAGGGTTTTTTGTTTGTTTGTTTGTTTTGTTTTGTTTTGATTTTCGAGACAGGGTTTCTCTGTAGCTTTGGATCCTATCCTGGAACTAGCTCTTGTAGCCCAGGATGGTCTCGAACTCACAGAGATCTGCCTGCCTCTGCCTCCCGAGTGCTGGGATTAAAGGCGTGCATCACCACCGCCCGGCAAAAGTTAAGGGTTTTGTTTACCTATTTATTTTTTGTGTGTATATACTTATGTTTGTGCATTTTTTGTGTGTGGGAGTGGGTGCATGTGTGTATGTGGGAACACAAGTGGAAGCCAGAGAACCGTCTCTGGTGTCATCTTCAGGACTGCCATCCACTTCTTTGAGATATGATCTCTCATTGGCCTAGAGCCATCAATTAAGCTAGGCTTGCTGGCTAGCGAACTTCGGGGACCTGAATGCTTTCATCTCCTTAGGATTGGAATTACAAGCATATGCCACTGGACTGGAATTTTTTATCTGGATTCTGAGGATTCAGGCCATGCTCTCATGCTTTCAAGGCAAGAACTAAACTGACTGAGCTCTCTCCCAAGCCTAATTTATTTATTTTACTTTTGTGGCACTAAGGCTCACATCCAAGGCCTCAAGCATGCTATGTAAGGGCTCTGCTGCTGAGCTACAACCATGGTCACATACAATATGTTTTTAATATTAGGTCCTACATGAGTATATCTTTAGTTACTTTGGAAGATTCTTTGAGGCACAGGATTTGTACTTTCATTTTTTGAGTTCTAGCACTTGGCACAAGAGCCTGGTTCCAGAGGATTCTTTATAAATATTAGTTGAAGGACTGAATGAGTGAACTCAAAGCACTAGTGAAACTCATGATCTGTTTGGGGAAGTAAACATTTACTCCTCAACCTGAGGGAAGGCTACAGACAGGAAGTGGCATCTGGCTTCAGTTATGGTTGGTGGTGGGGATTCATGGATGTGGAAGGACATATCTCATAATTGCTTCCTGTCACTGTGATAAAACACCAAACCGACATGGGGAGGAAAAGGTTTATTTGACTTACACATTCCAGTCACAGCCCATCATAAAGGGAAGTCATGGTAGGAACTCAAGGCAGGAACCTGAAGATAGGGGCTGAATCAGAAACCATGTAGCAAATGTTGCTTACTGGCTTGTTCCGTGCTTGAGGCTGGATTCCTTAGTGTTTGGGATAGTCCCCCAGTGGCTGACTCTTACTGGGGATGCCAACAACCCAAAAGTTGCTCACTCCGCCAGGCTAGGTGTCTCAGCAGTCCTAAGCTGGTGCTGAAAACCTGGAAGGTTCCTGAGGCGCTCAGCAACAGCAACAATAGCGTAAATCAACACAATGGCTATAGTAAGTGAAAGGTGAATAACCTTCCTTCTGCTCTGCCCTTTTATCTGGACTGCTATCAGAAGTGCTCCCTACAATTGCGATGGGTGTTCCTGTATCAGTTAAGGCAGTTTGGACAGTTGTTCAGGTGAAGCTTCCTATTCAGGTGATCAAACTTGTGGCAAATTGACAATAAAACCAACCATGAGCGCATTTCTAGTGTCTTCCTTCCTTCTTTCTTTTCCTTTCTTTCATTGGGGTGTGTGTGTGTGTGTGTGTGTGTGTGTGTGTGTGTGTGTGTGTGTGTGAAGATGCACATGCCATGGCATGCATATGGAGGTCTTAAGACAACTTCGTGCAGTTGGTTCTCTCCTTCCACCTTTATGTGGGATGCAGGGATCAAATTCGGGTCATCAAACTTGCATACCAAGCTTTTTACTCATCAAGCCACCCCAGGCCTGATATCTTCTTAGTCTACACTGTGTGCTGAATCTGTCTCTTGGGAAGTAAATGCTTGGTTGGAGGGCCTGTTCACCAAAAGAAGTATACATTTCATTGCCAAGTGCCTAGAGCTATGGGTCTACATTCCTCCAGGAGCTGAGAGAATCTGGGGGCGGGGGCAGAAGGAGGGGGTGTATGTTCCAAAAATGTTTGGGAGACTGAGGAGTTTGCGGCTTCCCTACCTGAAATGAGTTAGACTGGATCTGTTCCTGGAGGGGGGGGCATGCTTGTCCTGGAGCATAAGCACAGGGGAATTGATCAACAGGCCACTTACGGCACTGCCCAGATTTGAGGGGCTGCTGCTATTGAGAACCACCTGTCAGAGCAAATCTTCTGTGGGGACCCACTCGGCATTCCGGGAGGTGGCTCTGCAATTCTGGAGATCCGTCGGGCCTGCTCCTGTGGGGAGATAGCTGGCTTGGGCCTGGTCCTGCGGAGGTCATTGGTCTGGTCCTGGTCCTGTGGAGGTCACTGGCTCCTGATTGCTTCCACGAAGGTGGTTGGCTCAGGTCTGCACCTGCGGAGGTTTCAGGGTTGGGGCCTGCTCCCGTGGATGTCCCTGGCTCGAGCTTGATCCTGTGGAGGTCGCTGGCCTGAGCCTGGTTCTATGGAGGTCATTGGCTCGGGCTTGCTACAGCAGATGTCAGTCTCTCAGGCCTGCTACTGCGGGGTCGCTGGTTGGGCTCCTTCCCACAGAGGTTGCCAGCTTGGGTTCATTCTCACAGAGTTTCATGGCTCAGGTTGCTCCCTTGTACCTGCTCCTGCGGAAGTCGCTGGCTTGGGCATGGTCCTGCAGAGGTCACTCACTTGGGCCTATTCCAGTGGACAGTGGACATCGTTGGCTACAGTTGTTTATTTTTTTATTCATTCTGCATACCAACCATAGTTCTTCCTCCCTCCCCTCCTTCTGTTTCCCCCCAGCTCCCCCTAATGCATCCCCCATCCACTCCTCCCATGGAAAGTCAACAAAGCCTAGGACATTAAGTTGGGGCAGGTCCAAGTCCCCCCACCTCAACTCCACCCCTGCATCAAGGCTGAGCAAGGCATCCCCCCATAGGTAATGGGCTCCAAAAAGCCAGCTTTTGTATTAGTGGTAGATCTTGGTCCCACATTCAGGGGCCCCTCAAACAGACCAAGCTACTCAACTGTCGTTCATTTGCAGAGGGCCTAGTTTGGTTCCATGCTGGTTCCCCAGCTGTCTACAGTCTGTGAGCTCCCATGAACTCAGGACAGCTGTCTCTGTGGGTTTCCCCAACATGATCTTGTCTGCTTCCCTTCTCATATAATCAATCCCTCCTCCCTCTCTGACAGAACTCCTGGAGTTCGGCCTTGTGCTGGACTGATCTCTGCATCTGCTTCCATTGGTTACTAGATGAATGTTCTATGATAACAGGGTATTCATCACTCTGAATATAGGGAAAGGCCAGTTCAGGCACCCTCTCCACTCTTGCTAGGAGTCTCAGCTGGGGTCATCCTTGTGGATTCCTGGTAATTTCCCTAGCACCAGGTTTCTCCCTAACTCTATAATGGCTCCCTCTATCAAATTATCTCATTACTCTCCTACTCTGTCCCTCCCCCAGCTCAACCATCCAGTTCCCTCATGTTCTCATCCCCTATACCCTCCTCTCTACCACATCCCCCACCTCACCCAGTTTACCCAGAAGATTTAATCTATATCCCTTTTCCAGGGTGATCCATGTTTCCCTCTTAGGATCCTTCTTGTTATCTAGCTTCTCTGGAGCTGTGGGTTTGGGTCTGGATATCCTTTGCTTTACATCTAGTATCCACTTACGAGTGAGTACATACCATGTTTTCCTTTCTGGGTCTGGGTTACCTTACTCAGGATGAATTTTTTCTAGTTCCATTCATTTACCTGCAAATTTCATGATGTCATTGTTTTTTTTTTCCTGCAGGTAATACTCCATTGTGTAAATGTGCCACATTTTCCTTATCCATTCTTTGGTTGAGGGGCATCTAGGTTGTTTCCAGGTTCTAGCTATTACAAATAAGGCTGCTATGAACATAGTTGAACACATGTCATTGTGGTATGACTGAGCATCCTTCGGGTATATGCCCAATGCTGGGTCTTGAGGTAGACTAATTCCAATTTTCTGAGAAATTGTCATACTGATTTCCAAAGTTGCTATATAAAAGTTTGCATTCCCACCAGCAGTGGAGGAGTGTTTGCCTCACTCCACATACTCTCCAACATAAGCTGTCCTGTTCTTAGCCATTCTGACATGTGTAAGATGGTTTCTCAGAGTTGTTTTGATTTGCATTTCCCTGATGATTAAGAATGTTGAGCAATTCCTTAGTCTTTTGGCCATTTGAGATTTTAATGTTGAGAATTCTCTATTTATATCTTTACCTCATTTTAATTGGATTATTTGGTATTTTGATGTCTAGTTTTTGAGTTCTTTATATATTTTGAAGATTAATGCTCTGTCAGATGTGGGTCTTCAAATTTTTTAAACACATATGATAATTGTGTGTGTGTGTGTGTGTGTGTGTGTGTGTAAAATGGATGACCAAATCAGGGTAGTTACAATTTCTGTCTTCACTAACATAAGAATATTTTGATTATGAGATTTCAGACTGAATATAGTGTAATGAATTTGGGTGGATATAATAAAACTTTTAGTATGCTAAAAGTTATTTAAGCCACAAATATTTTTTAGGAAAAGTTTATTGCCTATTAAAAATAATGGTGCTTTAGCCAACATTTTGGAAAAGTTTATGGATAATCTAATTTGGGAATAAAACACTGTATTCAATTCTCTTTGCATGCTATAATAAAATAATAAATCAGGTAGAACAGAGATTGCTCGTTGGGTATAAAGGGATACTCTGACCCACTGCTTATGTATACTCAGCTGCTAAACTGAAAAATAATAATATTTTTACCTGTGAAAATGATATAAAATTGGAATCCCAGAATTCACAAATTAAATGTTGCACTGGCACATTGCCACACCCACTCATTTCTAGTTTGTCTCTGTTTTTGCCCATGGCAACAGAATGTCTGTGTCAAAAATCTTGGTAGTGTCTGTGTAACCCCAGTGCTCCCACGATGAGATGAGAGGCAGACACAGGAGGACCTCCAGAAGCTTGCAGACCAGCTAGCCTAGTGTACATAGCAGCAGCAAACAACGAGAAACCCTGCCTCAAACAAAATGGAAGTCAAGGACCATCATTGGAGGTTGCCCTCTGACCTTGCTTGACACATGCATAGTGTGTAACTGCACTCACATGTACAAACACATATACATTATACACAAAGATAAAAACATTAAGACAGATAATTTTGTACAGTATAATTGGCTTCATATTCATGATTTATTTCAAGTACATCATATACTTTGACCACTGATTTTCAAGATTAAGGCGTGAAAAGAAATGTTGAATATAAAAGATTCTTATGATTATGAGCTTCATAAAATATCTCCAAATATCAATGTTTAACAGAAGCTGAAATGTGTATCAGCCATGGAAATTTGATATTAAGATGAATTACCTACTAGGTGAGATTATAATTTACATAGAGGTAATGTTAGAATTTTTGTACTATTGAGGATAGAACCCTCAACCTCATACATAGAAGGCAAGTACTCTGCCACTGAGCTACATCCCCAGCTCCTGTAAAAAGAATTTATTGTTATTTTCAGTTTCAAGTCATTTTTCACTGAGGTTTTTAAGTTGGTAGTAACAGCCAGTGTCAACAAACAAGCAAAAAAGCAGCTATAGGCTGTGGGTGTGGCTCGGTTGACAGAATGCTTAGCTCTCGTTCAGAAAACCCTGAATTTGATCTCCACCACTGCATAAACATGTATAGTGACATATGCCTATAATCCCAGCACTCAGGAGGTGGAGTTAGAAGGATAAGAAGTTCAAACTCAGCCTGTAGAGTGAGTACAAAGCTAACCTGAGCTATATGAGACCATATCTCAAAGGCAGAGAGAGAAAGAGAGAGAGAAGAAGGAGGATAAGGAGGAGGAAGGAAGGAAGGAAGGAAGGAAAGAAGGAAGGAAGGAAGAAAGGGAAAAGACCTTGCTAAGATTTTCTAAAAATAAATACACATGCATTTGGGTGGAAGGGGAAGTGGAGAGGATCTCTGAGGACTTGGGAGAGAGAAAATTGTAAACAATATTGTATGTAAAAATCTATTTTCAATAAAAGAAAATAGAAAAAATTATTAGGAGTATTGAATGATTGACTTAGTAAGAAATTATATGATTTACATATACAGTTTAGAGAAAAAATAATTTTATATATTTAATGTTTCATTTATATATTGTGTAAGATGTTCGAGACATCCAAATGTCTCTACCTCCATCAACATATGTTATTATATTCACATCTCTACATTGTCATTCTCATTGCCTAATACTTTCACTTCACTCTCGGGTACAACTAAGGTTGATCCAGGTCAGTTTTCTGTACTGGCTTCATCTCTTGGTGGCCACACATGAAACTGACTTCTTGGCTCTGACTCTGCCCCCAGTCAAAGCTCTGCTGGTTATCTGGTGTCACTGACTGTACTCCCTCAGATTGCCGTCAGTCAAAATCCTCAATTCAACGCAGGCCCTGTGACCTCCCTTTGCTGTCAGGGAACATTTCCATCAAAGGTCTCAGCATGGCTTTTGCTCCTTCTAATTCCACCAATACTTGCTTCTCAGGAAGCATCTAAACTCTTGACCAATAGGTCTTTTCTCAAGGGCCCTTTTCACTTCATATCTTCACTTAAGCAACAGAAAGAAAAACTTTGTTCTTTTGGAGAACTTCAGACATCAAAGGCAAGGCAGATGAAGAATTTTGAGACCTGAAGATGATAGAATACATGAATATCTTATGAGTCTACCTGCAAAGATTTGGACTCTTGAATTTGGGCTTTTGATGTATTCTTTTTCCAAGATTGTTTTTCTTTGGGGGTGCTCCTTTGCATTTATTAATTTTGTTTTGTTTTGTTTTTTGAGACAGGGTTTCTCTGTGTAGTCCTGGCTGTCCTGGAACTTGCTCTGTAGACCAGGCCAGCCTCGGACTCCAGAGATCCGCCTGCCTCTGCTTCCTGAGTACTGGGATTAAAGGTGTGCGCCACCACTGCCCGGCTTGCATTTGTTGTTTTGTGCTTCATTGTTCAAATAGATTTTGTCAGTGTACAGCCTTAAGCAAGAGGAAGCTGCTGTCTGGTGCATCACTTATTATGTTATGACAAATAAACTCATACAGTTTAATGGAAAAAGACATCAGAGTAAGCCAGCTTTAAGACTCATAAATCTTACCATTGATGACTATACTATCCACAATTTAGTACACATAGTAATAGCCCACGGAAGGAAAGCACCATAGATATAAATGCACGTGTAGATATAGGTGCTGTAGATGTAACTCAGTTGGTAGAGTGCTTGAGTGCCATTCACAAAGTCCTGGGTTCCATCTTCAGCACTGCATAAATGCTGGGTGGTGGCATATTCTGGTAATCCTAGCACTTGGGAGGAAATAGCAAGAATTTAAGGTTTTCAGCTGCATAGGAAGTTCCAGTACAACCTGAGCAACACGAGACCCTGCCTCAAAACCAGGATGAACAAGCAGGCAAACAAAAGTCCACTAGCTATCATTAATTGGGCTTTATGTGAAAGGACTTTGATACATATTATGCATTCATTGTTTCATTTAATCCTCAAGTCAAAGTTTGGAACATGACACTGTTTCCATTCTTTTATATTTTGTGACATGTTGATATTCAGTCTTAATTCCCTTCTTACCTTAATCTTGTCCCATCTGGGTCCCTGCTCTGTGTATCAGACCCCTTTGCGTTTAACCTTTGGATTCTGTTTTAATTTGGCCAATGGGAGTCACCACAGAAGATTGGAAGACACTGGAGTTGGAGTAGTTGGTCTCCCTTCACAATTATAAGTTGTTCA
Organism: Dicrostonyx torquatus; assembly: GCA_028555095.1. Taxonomy (NCBI): domain Eukaryota; kingdom Metazoa; phylum Chordata; class Mammalia; order Rodentia; family Cricetidae; genus Dicrostonyx; species Dicrostonyx torquatus. Next base: position 697,303 of record JAQHUG010000127.1, on the reverse strand, counting down.
TTGTCCATAGCTCCAGCTCTTACTGGGTGCTCATAACATAGTTTTACCTTCTTTCCCTTTCTGTATCAGGGAGAGCAAGTGTTTTCCATGTTCCAGGGTACTCTGCCATGTCCGTTTGTTTCCCGCAATCCCGCCCATACCTCCATCTGGGATTTCTTTGATCAGTGGTCATTACAAGGCAGGTGAATATGCCTTCTATTTCCATTTGAGATGCTGCCCAGTAAGGTGCTATTTGGTCTCAAACCTATCTGCTACAGATCCTGAGCACACAACTTCCTACTTACTTCCATCTTCTAGAGTTTTGCTTTGTTTGAGGAGCTGATGTTACACATAAAGTTACATAGTTTTCGGCTGTTGACTCTTTTGATTCTGGCTTCAGGACCATCTACTTTGGCTGCTTATGCATAGTCACAGACACAGACACAGAGCTGGCCCAAGGGATTTGCTGCTTCTTATTCATGAATGCAAGTAAGAAAGTCTCAAGGGCTGGAATTCAGTTTGACACAAGCACACATTATAGTAACCAGCAAGCAATTTTTATTCCTTTAAACCAAAAGAAACATTTGGGGCATTTCTGGAAAATGTGATGAGCCAAATTTCAGTGAGAAGCTGCCCATAGTTTTTGCAATGCCTGTGAAGGAGAGATTTTTTTTTCTTCATTGGTAATTCAAGGTGTTTGGCAGCTCAATTGCACTCTTTGGAAAACTTGAATATTTAGAATATAATTTTATAGATGGACAAAGGACCTTATGTTTGGGTGAACTATCATGTGTTTGAAATGAGATCAAAGATTAGAAATCTAGCCTTAGAACTACAGCTTCACGTTGGCTCCCATGTTCTTAGACGTTAAGTAAAAAACCATATTTAGCTACTTGTCCTGGGAGGCTCTATCTCCAGACATAAACTCAATATCAGATGATGTGTAAGGCACCCAAAAACATAATAGCTTTTTTAATATCATATAAATGCAACCCAGTTTTCCTTTTCCCAGCCCTCATGATTCATATTTTCTTAGCCACTGGAATTCTTACATATACTTTCCAAGTTGATAGGATTGATGTTTTTCAACTGTATGACTAAGCAGTGATAGTTTCTTGTGAGAGCTGGAACACTCCAGGCACCAACTTGCTTCCTGGATTACCTTCTACTGTGCACATGTGTATGTTAAGATACTTGCAGCTTATCCAAGGCCACTTCTAGGTTTTTATTCCCTTAGCAGAGGAAACAAACAAACAGAAAACACAGATTCTAAGGGTGCCCAAACACAGGCTAGAGTTGTGGCTCAGTTGGCAGAATACTTGTGTAGCATTTATGAAGTCCTGGGTTTGATCTCTGAATCAAACTGGGCATGGTGGTATACAACTGTAATTCCAACACTGGGGAAGTAGAAGCAGGAGGGTTGAGGTGGGGTTCAAGATTGCCCTTGGCTACACTGTGAGTTCAAGGCCAGACTGGGTGGGCTACGTGAAACTTTACCTCAGAAATGAGTAAAAAGGAAGAAAGGGAAGAAGAAAAGAGTGCATAAATGCAAATCTATATTCCAGTTTTGGAGGTAGAGGATTTTTGTGAAAAACTAATCAAATGGGGATATTAAACACATACTTACTTTTAAATTTATTTTCATTTGAAAGAATTTATAATCATTTAAGTGAATAGTTATATAAGTCAGTAGCATTTTCAATGGTATTTTACGTACTGATAAGCATTGCTGAGTTGCTAAGGTAGAACACGATTACAAAGCATAGCTCCTATTTTTTTTCTATTTTAGGGCAACATCCCAACGAAGGCCCACCTCAAAATCCTTGCTGCTGCTTTCTACTTTCTGAAAGTTTGGTACATATTTTTTTTCTTTCTCTATTCTGTTTTTGTTTACACTCTTAATTAGCTCAGGTCGAACTAGAACTCACTATGTAGCCAAGGCTGGCTTTGAATTCTTAATCTTACTGTCTCCACCTCCCAAGTGCTAGGATTCCAGCTGTTCATCATTATACCTGGCCAGGTTTTAATTCCTGTTGAAATGCTAGTGCCACCACTGAAAGATATTAGTATTAGATTGGAGAGAGAAGAAAAAAACACAAAGCAATGGCTAAAAGGTGTTAGAGTTCATTTTTTCTTCATATATAATAAATCCAGAAGCAGTCCAGTGCTGAGGAGGAAGTCTCATGATCACCAGAAACTGGGGTCCCTTTATTTCTTTACCTTATTATCCTAAGCAAATATACACATTCTGTCTGTAAGCTCTGCTTAGCATCCAAGATAGTTGCCTGAGCTCAGACCATCTATTTTCCTCAGAAAGCAGGAAAGAAAAAGGAAGCAAAAGTCACGTGATAATTTATATCAACGTTTGAAGGGACTTCATGAATACTCTATCCAGAAACCTCCCTTTACGTTGCATTGCTCAACACCAGCTGCAAGGTAAGCTGCGTAACACAGTCTTGTCACTACTTCCTTTCTATCTATTGTCATCTAAAAGAAAAGTAAGATATTTACCTAAGGAAAATAATGAGAAGTCTCACCACAGAAAGACAACATTTTCACCTTTTATTACTTGCCACATTTTATTACTTATTTAAGCAGGATTGTAGACATGAGACTTGAAATAATTACTTTAGGACAGACTTAGAAAGCCCAGGATCTGAGATGAAAAGAAGGAAAGAGGACCATAAAGATGCATGGTTAAGAGCATAAAACATATGGTTAAGAGAAGAATTAGTGCTTGACACTTAGCAATTTCTCATGAAGAACTTGTAGAATAAGAGGGAAAGATGGTTTGGAGGATGGGAGGACAAAAGGAAGAAAGAAAGGAAAAACCAGAGGATGGGAGGAAAGAAGAGAGGGAAGAAGTAAGGATGGGAGGAAGAAGGGGAGGGAAGAAGGAAAGGAGAAAGGAAGGGAGGTATAGAGGGAAAGAGGATGGAAGGGAGGATGGAAATATAGGAAGAAGAGAGGAGAGGAATGTGGTGATTTGAATGAAAATGGCCCCCATAGGTGCAAATGTTTGAATATTTGTAGAATGGTCTAGAAAGAAGTAGGAGGTGTATCACTGGAGGCAGCCTTCGAGGTTTCAAAACCTTCACACCCATGCCATTCCCAGTGTGCTCTCTGCCTCCAGTTTGTGAGATGTGAGCTCTTAGTTGTTGCTCCAGCCATCATGGTCTCTAAACCTCTGAAACTGCAAGCCCAATTAAACATTTTCTCTTATAAGTTGCCTTGTTTCTGGTGTTTGGTCATAGCAACTGAAAAGTAATTAATATAGGTAGGAAAGAGGATGGGAAAAAGGAAGAAAGGAAAGGAGAAAGGGAGGGAGAGAGAGGGATGGAGGGAGAAAGGAAAAGGAGAGAAAGAAGAAAGGAAAGAAGGACTTTTTGTGAACACTTAGGAACTAAAGGTGTTGATTTTAATTTTTCTAAAATTCAATAACCCAAGCTTTTGGCATTTAAGTAGTTTTGTACTTAAGGTCTCCTTGTTTGGAGACCTGACATAGTTCTCTGTGCCTTGACAATATCACATCATTTTGCTATTCTTCTGGACCTCATCAACAAATTATGCATTCTCAATGAAAGTGAAAAGACTCCCAAGGAGGCAAATTGAGTTCCAGAGAGGGATCAAATTTTAGATATTATAACGGTGGGTGGTCTCCAAAAAAACCACAAACACACAAACAGATAGTGTGTCTGTGGAATTAAAATTTGTGGAGATGAAGCTGGTCAGTGGTGGTGCACACCTTTAAAACTTGGGAGGCAGAGGCAGGTGGATCTCTGTGAGTTTGAGGCCAGCCTGGTCTACAAGAGCTAGTTCCAGGACAGGCTCCAAAGCTACAGAGAAACCCTGTCTCAAAAAAAAAAAAGAGACAAAGAAAAGGGGGGAGATGAGGAGAGATCGGGGGATTTTTATTAGGAAATAAAGGTATATTACACTTCAAGGCATGATGATGAACTATTCATTCTTTTAAAGCTGGAGAGAACTTTCATTTTGTGTTCCTCAAACCCAGCATGGAATCTGGAAGTGGGTAGGTAAATGAACACCTGTTGAATAAACGCATAGGTGTTCAAAGGAATAGCTTGATATAAGAAGCAAAGGAAGACATAATTAAAATCTTAATTTGGGGTGGGCACCAACCCTCCCTTGATAGCTATGCCAAACAGCCAATGAACACTTTGCCTGCCATGGAATGTTGGAATGCCAATGAAAAGATAGTTTATGAGAGAAAACAAAAATAAGGGGAGCCATTAAACAGAAGAAAATGATGAGAAAGGAAAAACATTTCTGAAAGTACCAAAATAATTGAAAATGAAGGAGCATCTTGGGAAATGCAGAAAAAAATTGTATCCTCAAGTACTTCTTCGCTTGTATCAATCTTCTCTTTTCTACTTTAATATTTTTCCTTTTATATAAGTGATCCTTCCTGTGTTGAGGATGCAAATTTATTGATAGACTGTTGTCTAGCACGCACCAACCCTGAGTTCAATCCCAGGACTGCATAATTCCTTAATTCCAGCACCCAAAAGTAAAGATTCAAGGTCACCCTCAGCTACATAGTGAATTTGAGGTCCAATTGGACTATAAGAGATACCATACCAAGACAAAACAAACAAACTGATTCACAAGTAAACATCTGAGAAGACATGAAAAGTTCAAAACTTATTTTTCTTTGAGAATATGGGAGGATATCTGAGGAATATTTGACAGATCTTTCTCATCAATACATTATTTGAAGCAGTGTTCCAAGATTTTTGCTGTGTTTGAACACATGAACTAAACAGTAATTATATAGAAACACACACACATACCTGGCAAGGGTTTTTCACTTCTGTGAAGGGCATTGCAGTTTGAATTGTCCTTTTGATCACTGTTGTTTCTTTATGTAGCCAAATTGTGAGGGCATATTATATTTTCTTTATCTGCTCATCAGTTGATAGACATTAGTACTGTTTCTATCATGAATAAGGCTTCCATGAATCTATAAATGCAAATCTTACTGTGAAATGTATGTTTACATTTCTTTTAAGTATATACTGTTGTTGGTTATTTTTGCTCTTTTTTTCTTTATTTTTTTTTATTGTTAAAAGAAAAATTTACATTTAATCCCCTTGTCCCAAGCCCTCCCGCTCCCCCTCTACCCCACCACCCATGCCCTGCTTCCTTAAGATGGGGCAGGATACCCTGCCCTGTGGAAAGCCCAAGGCCCTCCCCCTCCATCTCGGTCTAAGAAGGTGTGCATCCATTTAGAATAGGTTCCCAAAAGGCCAATACATGCAGAAGAGATAGGTCCCAGTGCCATTATCATTGGCTTCTCAGTCAGTCCCCATTGGCAGTCACATTCATAGAGTCTAGTTAGGTCATATGCTCATTCAGTCCTGCTCCAGCTGGATTTGATGAGCTCCCAATAGATCAAGCACACTGTCTCTGTATTTTGGCTCTTTTGGTGTTTTTGGCTCTTTGTTCTTTGGGGGCCCACCACCCAGCTTCTAAATTAATACTCATGGAGACTTTTTTTTATTACTTATGAATGCCCAGCCTTAGTTTGGCTTATTTCTATCCAGATTTTCTTAAATTATTCCATATACCTTTTGTCTCTGGGTTTTATTTTTATCCTACATACTTTACTTCTTATTCCGTGGTTTGCTGTGTAGCTAGGTGGCTGATGCTTCTTTTCTTGTTCCTCAAACTCCTTCTCTGAGATTTCTCCTTCTATTTATTCTCTCTGCCTGCCAGCCCTGCCTATCCCTTTTACTCCTTTGCTCTTGGCCATTCAGCTCTTTATTAAATCAATCAGGTATTTTAGACAGGCAAAGTAACACAGAGTTAAACAAATGCAACATAAAAGAATGCAACACATTTTTGTATCATTAAGCAAATGTTCTACAGCATAAACAAAGGTAACACATCTTGAAATAATACCCCACAACAATATACCAAAGCCTGGAACTGCTGGATTGCATGGTAACTGTATGTGAAGCTTTATAAGGGATCTCCAAGTGATTCCCAAGCAGTAACTGCATCTTACCTATATGCAGGTTTCATTTCTTCACATCCTCACTGTTAGTCATTATTATCTCATTTAATCATAGCCATGTGAGTGAGCATGAAATGGTTCCTTACTATGGGTTTGATTTGTATCTCCTTCATGATTAATGATGATGAACAATTGTTTGTGTGCTCATTGGTTACTGTCTGGGAAGATGTCCATTCAGATCCTTTGTTCATATTTTAGTTAGGCTGTCTTATTATTGAGCTCTATGAGATCTTTTTCCTTTTCAGCATATCAGTCCCTTTCCAGATATGTTATCCACAACCATTTGCTCTCATTTTATGTACTATTTTCTCATTTTTAATTATGTCCTTTGAAGTACAATTGTTTGTAATCTCAATGAAGTCTGATGTATATAGCATTTTATTGTCTATGCTTGTACTTCTTAGTTTTATTTCTAAGAAATCATTGCAAAGTTCAAGACTGGAGAGATTTGGCCTGGTAAGATGGCTCAATGGATACAGGCACTTGCTGTGAAGCTGAACAACTTAAGGTTGATCCCTGAAATCCACACGGTGGAAGGAAGAGAACTGACTCCTCCAAGTTGTCCTCTAGCCACACATGAGCTGTGGCATAGATATACGATTAAAATTAATTAATTAAGTTTTTAAAAGTCTGAAAAGAATTAAGTTTGCTTTCTTCTAAAAGTTTTAATACTTTCAGCTTTTAGTTCCTACACATAATTCTTTGATCCATTTACAGTTACATGGTAGAAAGTAAGGATCCCAGTTCATTCTTTTGCATGTTGATATCCAGCCATTCCAGCACAACTTGGCTTTTATTTGTTTGTTTTAAAAGTAATCTTTAAACATGCATATTGAATTAATTTGGCTTGTTTCCTACAAATAAATTGACCATAAGCATAGGAATTTCTTTCGAGACTATAAATTATTTTCCACTGATTTAAATTTTGTCTTGATGCCATTACTAGACTGTGTTGGTTAATGTGGCTTTGTAGTAAGTTTTGAGATGATAAAATTGTAGTTCAAATTTTCTCCTTTATTGACGATTTTTCGTGGGGTGTATGCTGTGTCATTTAAGTTTCTATATAAATCTTAGGATCAATTTCTGTAGGGTCTAAATTTTGATAGGGATAGCATTATATCTGCCACTTTGGGGTCATTGCCATCTTAACAACATTAATTCTTCCAGCACATTGACATAGTTGTGTGTCTATTTATTTAATTTCTTTCAAGAATATTTTATCATTTTCAGAGTAGGCACTTTATATTTCTTGCTTTAATTCTACTTATTTATGTTTTTGTTACTATTGTAAGTGTAGTTGGGAGGGGAGATGCTGAGATAAGGTCTCACGTAGGGCAGGCTGACATCAAACTTGCTATGTAACCAAGCATGAGCTTGAACTCCAGATCCTCCTGTCTTTACCTCTCAACTGCTACAATTACAGTGTATCTGCACAACTTTTAATTTTTCACTTTTGGATTGTTCATTAAAAATATGGAAAAACATAACACCGTTTTATAATAAAAATGCTTAAAGAAAGCCGGGTGGTGGTGGCACACGCCTTTAAACCCAGCAATCGGGAGGCAGAGGCAGGCGGATCTCTGTGAGTTCATGACCAGCCTGGTCTACAAGAGCGAGTTCCAGGACAGGATCCAAAGCTACAGAGAAACCTTGTCTCAAAAAACAAGAAAAAAAATACTTAAAGAAAAATTTCTTAATTTGAGGGAAAAGTAGCTGAAAAATTCAAAGCTGTCATCTTCACCAGGCAAAAATATCCTAATCATTTATTCTGCAACCTTTCTGGACTTCTTAGCTCTCCTGGTCCTGCAAATGTTTCTTCAGAGATACACCATTGTCTTCTATTTCAGTTGCATTCAGTGGTCTAAGGAGAAGTATTTACAGCCATTTTCTCTTCTGTGAACCTAGTAGATTTTGTCTCAGGCTGTTAGATATTCTCTAAGTCCAGTAAGTAACCCTGAAAAATGGTTTACTATTGTTCTAAAAATTGTCTATAATCCCCATTGGTTCCCTAAATATTGTTGAGAGTGGATGATTCCCTATTTGTGGTTCATCTTCTTTAGTTGAATTTATTCCCTTTTGCACATTAATAAATCTATATACCTTCTCTCTTATTTATTCACTGTTAGTTACTTCCCAGAAAATAGGAACTGGAAGGGAAATGTTCCGTCACTGCAACACCTGTGCACCACAGGGTATTTAGTAGCATACTGGTAGATGCCAGGAGTTCTCCTCCCCCACCTTAGTTGTAACATCAAAAATATCTTCTGATATTTCCAGGTGCACCCTACAAGGCAAAATTAAACTCTGCTTTGACTGTAATACAAAGATGCTCTACAGGTAAGTATAGAGATAAGCAATTGTGTCCAATAAATAGTGTTTCTAATTTTGTGTTACAAGTGGAAATTCTTTGTGTTTATTTACTCTGTCTAATTTAGTGTCCAATTTTAACTATTTGATTACCTAATTTATTAGCCTTATGTCCCTAATTAAAAATGTGTGTGAGCAATTAATTTGGGTTTACCATACTTGTCAAAAACATTAGAATATTTAAAAGAACTTATTTAGAAAGCTAATTTATTAGATTTATTAGAGTCAGTGACAATCTTGAAGAAGTAGTTAGGAAATAATGGATGTACTTAGGAAATCAAGTATATGACATGTATGTATAAGTATGTTTTAAAGAGCTTAATTATTAAAGTTCCTGTAAATTTTTGATAAAAATCTAACTTTATTTATAAGGCAAACAGAATTAACAATTTGAGTCTAAAAATTTAAGAAAGATCTCAGCTTTAAAATTTGTTGATTTAATTTGAATTGAATACTATTTCCAAGAACAAAATTAGCCTCTGAATAATATTTTCTTTGTACAAAAGCCATGGTTGAGGACACAAAGGAACTCCACATTGACAAAGAGAAGCTTGTTGCTTCAGAAGGGGTGTAACCAATGGTTTTACACACCGTCCCTGGGGACTCCAAGGAACAGTCTTATGTCCTCTAGTCCTCTAATTTCACAAGTTCACTTTCTGGAATGATGAATAAAGCCTATGACTTCAAATGAGAAAATCGAGAGCATAGGGATGAGTGTTCCCCCAAAGTCAGGGAAAATGAAAACTATTTAAGCTCTTAACTACTGAGCTAGCTCTCCAGCCCCACACAGAAGAATTTCTAAAGAAAGAATCATATAACAATTTTATTAAAATGCACATTTTGAATTTATATCAAGCACCCAGATGATGCAGTTACTCCTGAGTGGGAAACCATACTCTGACAGCAAGGTTCCAGATGGACCTCCATTTCATTCTTATAATAACCCTGTGGACTAATAATGTCTCCAGTTTACAAGTAGGGAAATCCATTACCAGGGAGAGTGAGTGATTTGCCCAAGCATTGGCATTCTGGTATTCTGCCTCCAGAACTCTGTGTTTAAGTTGCATTTATCTAATTAGCAGTTCTATTTAAGCTTTGGAAGTTTTAAGAATTTTTTAAGGGCCTGGGAATGTAGCTCAATTGGTAGAGTGTGCACATAGCATGCACATCCCCATGGGTTTGATCCTTGGTTACATAGGAAGCTTGAGACCAGCTTGAGAAAAATGGGATACTGTCTCAAACATTTTGTTTTGAGGGGAGAAAAAAGTCAGAATAATGTGTCAATATTTTTCTTAGCCAATTAACTAATAAGACATAAGAAGGCATTGTATAAAGCATCTACAACGGAATTGCTCACTTTTTCATGTGCATGGGAATTACTTGAAGATCTTACTAAAATACGGATTCCAGTGTAGTAGGGCTAGACTAGGACCTGAGATTATGTATTTCTAAGCATCTCACAGTGGCTACTTGAAGTAGTAGTAGTACAAAGTTCAAACATTTTTTTGGTCACTGTTCTTTGTTTATTTTGAGACAGTCTAGACCTGGCTGAACTGGAATTCACTTTGTAGCCTAGGCTGGCTTTGAACTAGTGGTGATTGTCTTAACTCAGCCTCCCTTAGTTCACACAGTTCTGTTCATTAATAAGTTATATCACAAACTATCATGAGCAAGTAACAAAAGGGAGTCTGCTTTTATAAAAGAGGATGAAGTGTAAGGAGGATCCTAGCTAGTGATATTTCTTGCTTATTCTCATAGGTGCTGAACGAAATCCATCCTCAGAGAGCCCAACAGGGTATGATATTAACTCCCTTGAAATAAGGATTCTAATATCATCATGATGGGATCAAGGACTTTGACTGCTTCAAAATACAACAAGGAACTCCTGAAGATCCCTGGTCAGTTTTAACAAAACTAATTTCTATAACTCTGAGAGAAGGAAATGGTATGTGGTTGTGTTTTCAGAGACAAAGGAGGATTTTAATGAGCTTTGTAAACACACAAGACTGTTAAAAGATGGTAGGTAGATATTATGAGTTTTAACACAACACTCTACTTTAAGCATAGGCAAAAAGGGAAAAGAAAAAAAAATAATAGATACAAAGCCATAGAGGTTATAGCCTGAGAACATCTCCATCCATCATAATATGGTAGTCCCCAGCTTCAGAGGAAGTGCATGTTCTCAGCTTAGTCAATGCTTTTATTCCTTCGCCCTTGCCACATGGTGCTCCAGACTAGGCACATCAGAATCAGAGTTTGTTCCTGGGACAGAAAGTCAGAATGCTCTTTCTTTTACCATCTGGGATGATATAAACTGGAGGTATCTGCAACCACGCGTTATGGTGCTTAGCATGGAAGAAGATTTGGCATAGAAGGACATTGAGATTGGGTGGGGCTGGGGAATGAAAAAAAGTGAAAAAAAACCCTCCAATAACATAATTTGAATTCCTGTATTCAGAATCCATCAAACTTATGTCATTCCCAGACCTCAGAGCTGATAAATTTCCTTTCTTACTTAACCTAGTTGAGTCAAGTTTCTGTCACTTGCACCCAAAGAGCCCTGACTCAGACTGACTGATTATAGGCTCATTGAAAGAACACTACAAAAACCTCTAGGTTCGTTTACTCCAGGGCTTTCAGAGTGGCCTCCGAAACCAGTAGCCTATATCTTACTTGGAAACTTGTTAGAGGTGCAAACCCTGGGATCCCACCGTAAACTTACTGAATCGGAAAGCCTAGGGTTGGAGTCCAGCCCTTAGGCTTAACAAGCCGTCCAAATGATTTCATACACTAAAAGTTGGAGAAACATCGTTGTGATGTTTCTTTTACATGACACATGAAACTGAGATCCAGAAATGAGCATTAACTCACCAAAGGTCACAGAGATAGTAAATGGTGGCCTTCAGCCTTAGGACCCTCTTAGTAAGCCACCAGCTGTGGGTCTGAGAAAGCAGGGTCACTTGGAGTTCTGAGGGAAGTAACATGGCAAATAACATGGGGAAAATATTTTAGGTCAAATAATACAGTATGGTTGGAAATACTTGCTGTGTGTTTCCACAGGAGTTTGGAGAATATTTTACTCATCTTGTCTCCCCAGCTGAGCCAACAACAATGTGTTAAAGCCCCGTGGCCAATGGCAGGAATCCAGGAGAGTCCTTTTATGTGCCAGCAAAGAGGAATTTCTTAGAAGAGCTACAGAAATTATGCTGCTATCACATTTTACTTCATGGAGTGAAGAGCCAGAGAATGAAGCATAAAGCAGGGGGACAGAAGCTGTCCCTGAGTGCCACCTCTTGTGTGGCAAGGGAAGAATTTTACCATTGTTCTTTCCAGGGCAGCAGCCCCGGGCAGACACTGGGCACCTAACCTGGTGGCTTGGAGAATAACTTGTGCCTTTAAGCTTTCTCTTTTCAGATGAAGGGACAGCAGTAGTGTCCCTGAAAACTATTAATAGCCTGCTTTCCAATGACTTCCTCAGTCTTTCCTGAGTACACAGTCTATCAAGAGACCAACTCAGAAGAGGGGAGTTTTTAGCACCAGTGTCTTTCACTTTATTGTCACCTTGTTCTAGCCTTGAGTGTAGAGAGAATAATAGTAAGGAAATTCAGTTCTAGCAGTTAGCATGCATGTTTCATTCGAGCATCTACTCAAGCGAGGTCAATGTCATCCAAGAAGGCACTTGATTAAAAAAAACCAATAAAACAAAGCACTGCTTCCTCACTTATGAATGTACAATTTACAGGCTTAGGTGTTCACCCGTTATTTCTGTTTTATCGTATCCTATCCTATTCTAGTCTATTTTTCTTGAAACAAGTTTTCATGTAACCCAAGCTGGCTCTGATTTGCTATATAGCCAAGGATGACCTTGAACTCCCAATCCTCCTGTGTCTACCATTCAAGTTCTGAAATTGCAGGCATTTGTTACCAGCCCTGGCTTCACTTATCAGTTATTTATTGAATGTCAGATATATGCCAGGTATACATCTTGTGGTGGACTGAATTAAAATGGCCCCCATAGGCCGATAGGAATAGGAACTAGTAGGAGGTGTGGCCTAGTTGGAGTACATGTTGCTTTGTTGGAGGAATTGTGTCATAGGGGGTGGGCTTTGAGGTCTTAGATGCTCAAGCTAGGCCCAGTGTCTCACTCTGTCTTTCTGCTGTCTGAGACTCCAGATATAGAATTCTCAGCCCCTCTCTAGAGCCATGTCTGTGCGCATTCCGCCATGCTTCTCACTATAATGATGATAGATTGAACCTCTGAACTGTAAGCCATCCCCCAATAAAATGTTTTCCTTTATAAGAGTTGCCATTGTCATAGTGTTTCTTCACAGCAACGGAAACCCCAACTAAGTACATCTAGACACTGGGGACATGGGAACAACAAAAATAATATTAAAAAGCACAAGTTATTCTTCAAGCCACCAGGTTAGGTGCCCAGTGCCCGCCAGGGGCTGCTGCCCTGGAAAGAACACTAAAATTAACAAGATCAGAAATGAAAAGGGGGACATAACAACAGACAATGAGGAAATTCAGAGAATATTTAGGTCTTACTACAAAAGCCTGTATGGCA
>JAQHUG010000127.1:666416-679597 GCA_028555095.1 Dicrostonyx torquatus | reverse complement strand
AGGGCAGGGTATCCTGCCCCATGTTAAGGAAGCAAGGGGACGGTGGGTGGGGTATTGGGGTGCGGGAGGGCCTGGGACAAGGGGAGTAAATGTAAATTTTTCTTATAACAATAAAAAACGGAAAAAAAGAGAGAAAAAAACACAAAAAAAAGCTTAGACTTCATGAAACTTAGCTTCTATTTCTGGGAGAGATAGACAATAAACAAGACAAATAAATTGAATGTGTTGATTGAAAATTTGTGCAAGGAAAGGAAACTGAGGTTGGAGAGGGAAGGGTTTTGAGAGTATAAATTGGGAACAATGTCTACTACGAACCCTTAAAAAAGATCTAATGAAGCTACAGAAGACTTAGGGAAAGAGAGTTGAACTATCAATCAAGAACTAACTACTAGTCTTATGGATCTATCAGTATACTGGGATGTATGGTACACTAGGTATCAGTCTTCCTTGCGGTGAAACTGGAGGTTTTCCAGCCTTCCTTGCCCTGAAGTTTGAGACATGAAATTAGTATGGGTCAGCACAACACTTGTGATGTGTATCGCTTCTGACCCAAGACATTTAAAAGCTTATTGCCTGGCTCTACTTTTCTCTTCCCCACCTCAGTCATGTTGGATATGTGAGTTTCTGGTGGCTTCCCTTTGAGTAGGGGGATGATATCCTGTTCTACCTCAGGGTTCACATAAGGAAAGATATGTGTTTGTGTAGCTGTCATTGGATTTTAGAGTTGTCACTATAGTCTGGTCTGACTTAGCTTGTCAAACATGTCTACTCTAGCCAGAAATAGGTGTGAATGCCATAGGAAACAGAACAAACTGCAGGTCTTGCTCTCTGGGCACTTAGGTTATAGTTAAAGACTAAAATTACAAGGTCATGAATGAAAGGTGCAGACAAATTAGAGCTATGAGAATTTGTGGGCAGAAAGGAGCTATGGTTGCTGCCTGACATCTTGGGATTGTCACACAGTGCAGAGTTTACAGAGCAGGGGCAGAAGAACATTCAAAGAAGATGCAGATTTTGAGTTTACCCTTGAGAAAAGTGTATGATTCAAAAATTAAATGGCTTTTTGAAAGGCAAGGATGTCCAACAAGAAGCAGAGCAAACATAAAAATAAAACAATTGGAATGGGAAGGCACAGTCTAGGAAGAGTGTATGAAGATTCCAAGTAGAATTGAGGGCTCACACGGAGACCCAGGTTGAGGACAGTTTCCCAAAATGCTCTGAATGCCAAGCCAAGGAGATTTGCCTGGATCCTGCAGATGAGAGGGAACCCTGGAGGGTGATTTGGGAGGTCAATGAGACCATTTACGATTGAGAGACTGTTAGGAGGCTGCTGCTACAGATAACAAAGGGGTGTGAATGTCTAAGCCAGCGTAGTGTGGTACCTCTTCCAAAAGGATAGGGAGCATAGACTAGGAACACCAACCAGCACTTTATGGCAGAAATGCAGAATCAAGCACCATGCCAAATCCACTGAAGTAGAACCTGTCTGGATTTTAACAATACATTTCTCCCTCTAGTTCAGTGCTTGACATTGAACTCAGGGGTTGTGGATGCATAAGCAAGGGTCTTACCACTGAGTTATATCCTCATCCTTAACAAGACTCCTAGATGAGTCATAAGCACATTAAAGTTTAAAGAGAGGTAGTTTGGTAGAGAGCAGTTGGTGGCTATTTTAGGTCACTGGGGCTAAAAAATCTTAGAATGAATACTACTAAATGACAAATTTATTTCTCACAGCTCTGAATGCTTGAAACTCCAAGACCATGGCACCAGCAGCTTTGGGGTTAGTGGGGCTCCGTTTTCTGGTTCATAGGCAGCTATCATCTACCTATCTCTTACATTGTAGAGGGGATAAGGGAATCCTTTGGACTTGGTTTTATAAGAACACTGTCTTAGTTAGGGTTTCTATTGCTGAAACAAAACACCATGACCAAAGTAACTTGGGGAGAAAAGGGTTTTGTATCTTACACTTTCACATTGCTGTTCATCACCAAAGGAAGTTCCATGCAGGAACCTGGAAGCAGGAAATGATGTAGAAGCCATGAAGGGGTGCTGATTACTTGCTCCTCATGAATTTTTCAGCCTGCATTCCTATGAAATCATGACCACTAGCCCAAGGATGGCACCACCCACAGTTATCTGGGCCCTTCCCCATCAATCACTAATTTAGAAAATGCCCTACAGGCTTGCCTCCAGCTCAATCTTATCGAGGCACTTTCTTAATTGAGGTTCCCTCCTCTCAGAGTTAAGTTGACATAAAATTATCCAGCACAAACATTAATCTCATTTATATAGGAAGATGAAACGAGAGAAAGATCAATACCATAGTAAGATTTGATGCTTCAAGTTCTAATGGGCACTTCAGCTTGTGGGAGGAGAGCTGAGGTGAAAGACAATGTTTGAATAGTCTCATAGTATCTTTCTCCAGGGGAAAGAGGCTAGGGAAACCAAAATAGGCTAGTATGGGGAGCCTCTTTCCTCCAGATGCTGCCCCTCTGAAATGAGCCTTATGCTTTCAAAAGCCAAGAAAATCCATTTAAAATTGAGTGGCACTGTATATTACCACTCTTCCCAACCCAGAAGGGTTTGGAGTTCTTGTGCTAGTGCCAAGCTGAATGTGTCCTCAGCCTGTAAACTGTCTTCTTTCTCAATAACTGGAAAAGCTCCTCCTCCTACCCCACCCCAAACCCATGGCCTGGAGATTGCTCATTGCCATCCAGGGTGGTGGTGAGTTTCACCAGCTAATCCTAGTGTGCAGACTGACTGGGTTGCCTTTTGCTTCTTCTGGATTTTCTAATTATTTGTGTTGGCCAAGGGCCACATTCAGTCCTTTCCAAACTGGAACACATTCTCAGAAAGGGTTGGTCCCACCATCCTCATCATGGCCAAAGTCTGGTTTCATTTTTCATTAAACTGCCATTTGTAACTTTCATTGAACAGAATGACAGCATGCCCAAGTGTCTTCATTCAGTGACTTCTTTTGAACAAAAGAGGGCCTTCTTGCCCCTCAGGAGAATGCATGATTTGCTTAGCTCCTCCATTGTGCAATCAGCTTACCACCATTACAGCTAATACCGTGTTCTGGAGAAAAAATGTTTCTGTATCACATGGTGACTTCACTCAAGTTGGCAGTGACCAATTTCTCACCTAGATCTACCAACGCCTACACCAGAAGGGGAGGATTTATCACTTTTCTTTGACTGGGGTGAGTACCTGGATGACCAAGGCCACCTCTCGTTCTCCTTTTCTGCCCAGGATCTGGCACTCAGCATGTGTGGTAATCATCAGCAATATTCCCCAAATATCTCCAACTCTTCTCTTCCTGGTTCTTCATAGGCCTTTATCCTCTGACCCTTTGTACCTGGGTACACTATGCAAACATTTTCATTGATAAGTCAGAGCAGGAATGGTACACATTAATTCTAGACTGGGCATCTAAGATGCTTTTGATCCAGAAGGCCCCCCAACCATAAAAAGCTCTGAGTGCATACTAGAGTTCCCACTTTAGTGATGAATATTATAAGAAGGAAACCTTTGCTGACATTCTGTGTGCTGCTTGTTACTTCAGTATAACCTAGGTTTTCCTCACTGGACCTTTAGGTGCAAAATAATGTTAATTTGTAGGATGTTTTTGTTTGGTTTGTTTTTCTTAACATGGAGACATCTATTTAAAATTTTTTTGAGATTATAGCTTAATTACAATATTTCTTCTTTTCCTTTCCTCCCTGCAACCCCCCCATAACCCTCCCTCTTCTCTTTTCACTAATTGTTGTTGTGTATGTATAGGTTTTCTATATACATATATATTCCTAAATATAACTTGTCAAGTCTGTATAATGTTACTTTATTTGTTTTCAAGGATGCATGTTTGGAACTGAACAACCAATTGCTGTGCTCTTCCCTGGGGAAGACTACTTCTCCTGCTCCCAGCTATCCTCAGTTGTCTATTTCTTTGTGTAAGGTTTAACCTACATGGCCTTTGTTTGTTTGTTTGTTGTTGTTTTTGGGTTTTGGTGGTTTTTTTTTTTCGACATGGTACTACATAGCCCAAATTGGCCTTATTCTGGCTACGTAACCAAGGATGACCTTGAACTGCGGCCCCTTCTGTTGTTACCTCCCAAACTCTAGAATTACAGGCACACCTTACCACAATAGGTTTGCCTTTTACTTGTGATGTGGGAGTACTGGTGGAGATCAAAAGGGTGCCTAAATAACTGAAACCAACCAACCCTTGGTACTACTATTGTAGTTACAATTGCTTTCATTACTTCATTTGTGTTTTTTTAAATACAGAACTGAGACCCAAATTGTTTAAGTGGAAATACTGATTACTTAGGGACCAAACTGGTAGACCACAACCAAGTTCCCAATTCTATGTCAGATATGTTTGCTGTGCCATTGTTCTCTTTCCTATGCAGGTGTGAAGAATGCAGGAGTTCAATCGTCATATTATACTGGTAGCAGTCTGATGGCCCTGGATGTGGAGAGAAGCTAGTCAGTGTCTTTTTGCTTCATTTTTTTTTCACCTACACTTCTCGCTGAGTTGTCCTGGGGATTTAGTGAAAATAAAGCGTGTGAAAGTCTAAAAATGTTAGCTTCTTATTTAATGGTTCATACTCTATATCATCAGTCCACTGTCTTCACTTGCGCCTGACCTCCACGTTCCTGTCATGCTTTTGATGGATAAGGAATCTGTTTGAGAACATCATATGTTATGCCGGCGCACTCTCTGGCCACAGGTCAATTGCAGTCCTAAGGAACACAGTCAAGTGCTATCCTCTTAGGCTATCTACTCTTGACCAAGACCTGACACTATAGGGTCCTCCTATAGTGAGAGGAAACAGAGGCACCTACTCTCTCTCCTTAGTCTCTGCTCTATTTGTTAACTATTCTGTACCTGGTGATCAAACTCTGCCACCAGCTCAAAGAATCTGCTGGATAAAGGCCTAAGTTACCCACTCTCTGGTTACTCTGGATAAATATTTAACCAGGAATCTCGACCACCCACAGTCCTCCTTTATGTTATCAGACAGTATCTGAGTAGGAGGCAGGTCATCGGATCTGCTTCCTGGGGAGGGCAGAGAGCTCTTTCCTTCCGACTGGAGGGCTGCGGTCCTAGCAACTTTCCTCTTCTTTAGGTGCTGTCAGAATTATGTTGATCTGTGAGTCAAGAAGAGAATGCGAGTGGCTGGAAGTGGATCAAAATATAAATTTTTAATTTTAGGGTAAGGACTGAGTCATGTTTGTTTTTGAGACATATTTCCTTAAAGCGGGTTTTTTTTTTAATAGCAATTTGTTTAAAGGGAAAGCATACTTGCTCTGGTATATTTCCTTTAACAATGTAAGCAATTTTTAATATGAGAAACCCATACTTTTCATTGAAGTGAGACCTGTATCCGGTAAGTGTTCATACCACAGGTGAACAGTTCAGTGAATTTTCACTAATGTAACAAGTAAATCCATGTGGCCAGCACCCAAGTCAAGATCAGTATCTGAACCCTGCCAACCTTTCTTATTCTTTGCTGGAAACTGTCATCTCACTCACCAGCGACTCCTGACAGCACTCATTAGCGCTGCCTGTTCTAATCCTTATTGAAACCGAATCAACATGTGTGACTGCCTGACTCCCTTCACCCCCATTCTTTCTGAGTTCCATACATGGTCAGCACAGCAGTGGGTCATACATTCTCACTGGTGGCTTGGTATCCTAGTTTGTGGTGACACCCCCCACCATATTTCAGTCCCCTTTCTTTTTTCAGTGGTGGGGATTAAATTCAGGCCCTCACACATGCTAGGCAAGTGCCAATGCCATAGGCCACATCTTCAGCCCCCTTTTTACATTTTCTTTGGAAGAAGCTCTCACTAAATTGCCCAGACTGACCTTGAATTTACTCTGTAGCTCATACTGGCCTTGCTTTGAATTTGCCACACTCCTGCCTCAGTTTCTAGAAGAGTTAGGATTATTTTACCAAGCTGAGCCTCAATCTGCTCTATGGCCAACAAGCACTTGGACATTTTCTAATTAGCATAAATACAGTAGTGTGGTACCCAACTCATTTTCTTTGCTAAGCGTACAACCTATTTTTGTTGTGGCTACGTCTAGAAGGGGAATTGCTTATCATACAGCTGTGGTACTCAGCTCAGATATATTCTGCCAGAGTTACAAAGTGCTAGAAGCAATTTACATCCCCACTAGCTTTGTATAAGAATTCCTGTGGTTCTATACAGTATAAAGTCTGTATTATAATAAGGCAAATATGTAAGCCAAACAGAACCAATTTAACCCTTTGGAATGACATACCATCTGTTTATTATACACTACCCCCTTCCAACCCCACTTTTAGCCTGTTATATAACCTGATGAGCTTCCTGCTCTTCCCTTAATCCAACCAGTCAAAAATCTGTCTGAAAACATTGCCCATTCATTTCTGCAGCTAGAATGCTGTAAGCATTAATAGCTCGGTGTTTGCAAAACAAAGTCAATCCATTCTGCCAGGTGGAATATATATCTGGCGCGTCAGTTCAGCTAATACAACAGAGGTAGTCTCTCTGCTCTGCAGATCTGCCTTTTGAAAATATATATCACATCTCCAGGACTGTGAATACAACTCAAAACCCAACACTATCCTCCTGCAAGTTTTAAGAAAGCAGAATTGTGCTTTCATGTCATAAAGCACTTTGAAGCTATAGACATTGCTTGACTCAAAGGAGCCAGAAAAGGGATTTAGAGGGCTTATATTTTTTTCCTGGTCTCCACGTAAGATTCAATACTGTGGAAGCCAGGCTCCAGACTTCCATGTGTTAAATGGAGGTACTTTGACAAGTTGCTTAAGTGATCTGTTTTCCAGATCTAGCTTTAATTCTATGAAGGCTGGGATGCTGACAGTGGGAAAAGGTACAAGGAGCCAAGACAATATCCTATAGTGCCACCCTGTCCCCACCCCCGTGTTGCCCCCAGCAGGCATAGGAATGATGAGGACCCCTAGTTTCTAGCTACCCAGTGAACTACGCAGTTTCTTTCGGAAACCACTTAGCCCAGTCCTTTCCCAGAATGTTTCTCTTTTACCAGTGTCTTCAATCCCCACCCCGCCCCTCTGGGGAGGTCTGGTTTCTGCATTCAGAAATATTCTGGCAATGGGCTAGGGTTCCCACTTATCACAAGTGTGTGCCGCCCGAAGTAGCTGGACCAGATCTTTGGGGATCAAGGAGACCCCTAAAGGTAAGCTACTGGGTAGAGGCTGGGGTTGGGAAGCGCACCGGGCTGGCCGCCCAGCATCCCAGGGATTCCCCACCGCGGGGCTGAAGCTCCCCGCGGGGCAGCTTCCCGGTGTTAGCGCCCCGCCTGCTCTCCCCCTCCACGCCCAGTCCCTCCACGCTGAGCGCCCGCCGCGCCACGCCGGGCCGGGCAGCTGCAGAGCGGGCAGGCGAGTGGTCCGGGAGCGGCGGGGGCGGCGCCCAGCCCGTGGGAGGGAGGAGGAGGGACACGGCCCGACGGAAAGGGGAAAAGGAGGGCGCGAGGGCGCCAGCAGCCAGCCGGTCGCCGGGACCCACAGGTAAGTGTGTGGTGCCCAGAAAAGGGATCTGAACCCCTAGGAGTCCTAAGACCAAAGCTGCTGAGCCAACGACTGGCTATGGGCCCCAGCGGGCTTGATGACCGGGAGGGTGACGATGTCGCTCGCTGGATTGGTGGCTCTGAGCTGGAGCTCTTGGGCCGTCTTGAAAGGCAGAGGCAAAGTACGGAGTCCAGCGGTCCCACAGTGGGGGAAAGTGCGTGTGGTGGGAAAGGCCAAAGCTATCCCTGAGGGGAACCCTTGAATCGCAAAGCATTAAATGATCGCAGACCCTCCCCATTCCTCTGGGCAAAGGAGCTGTTAGCCTTACTCAGGAGGATGATCTGCTAACACGGGACTTCCCGGGACTCGGTTTACTGTGTCTGGCAAGTGGGTGCGATGATACTGAAGGAATGTAGATAGACTGAGGACCCTGGACGCCTGGGCACAGCACCAGCAGGCAGGGCCCAGAACAAGTGGCCCCAGGTGCAAGGGGATGGACGAGCATCTCAGAACCAAGGGATGGTTACCATCTGAAAAGAGGCTAGTGATTTGGGGATGTACACGTTTTCACCGAAGCTTGAGTTTCAAAACTCCATAACCAGATACAAAGTGAGAAGGAGAAAGAGCTGACCCGCCTCACATGAGACACAGGAAGCATGACACCGAAGTGTCCTGTGGCTGCTTATACAGGAACAGTTCTAGACTGGCCTGGCACAGATGTAAGAATTCCCCGGGGAGCTTTTAAAAATGAGGTTCTGATTCAGTAGGTCTGGGGTGGAACCCGGAGTCTGCGTTTCTGTCTAAGCGCTCAGCGGTACTGCTGCTTATGGGCCACACTCTGTAGCTGCATCTACAGAACTGCTTTTTGTCCAACAGGCTGAAAAGCTGAAGAAAAAAAAAAATAGGTGGTCGGGAGACAGGACAAAATCCTAAGACTCTCAACCTCATCTCTAACCCAGACACACGCGATGAAAAAGGTTAATCAATTGCTACTGGACTAAAAGTGAAATGTTTTACTTTTCTTCCCAACTTTCTAGCCAACGAGAGGCTCCAATAACAAAGCCTCTGGCTTCACGGACTTGCTACCTGCACTTGGCTTAGTGCTGTGATAATGCTTCACAATTTTTTTTTTAAACAATGGACCTCCAGTTTTTATTTTGTTCTGGGCTCCACACATTTTGTAGTGGATCCTGTCTTCTAGTGGAGCTGTGTTTGATTAGGGTTCAAACTGGTGGGTGATGATGAGGAAAGGATTATTAGTTTCTGCAGTTATTCTGATCTGTCTGAATTTGTCTTTGGCTAGCTTAAGTAAGTTTATAGGTATGGACCCCTAGTCATGCATGGTATGGCAGAATCTGTTGCTCTTATTTATCATTAATATTAATGATTTACAATGCACTAAGAGCATTGTTATTTTTAAAGGAGCTTGATTATGGCTGGGCATGGTGGTGCCCATCTATAATCCCAGCACAGGGGAGAAGAGGCAGGCGGATCAGGAGTTCAAGGTCATCTTTGACTATGTAGTATATGTAAGGCCAGCTTTGGCTTCTCATGAGACCCTGTCTCAAAAAAAAATTTAAAAACAGTTACTACATGATTCAATTAAGTTTGGTGTCAAAATAATCTGGAGTCAACTGAAAAATATGTGCTGTTTCCATATTATTTGGGGAGTCTTTAGTGAGTGATGCAGTTTTGCTTAGGTGAGATCTAGAGTCAACTGGACATCATTTGGCTGCTTGCATGGGTCAAACGCAAAGCTGGAATGTAAAAGCAGCTAAATTTTTGTAGTTGTTCAGGGATATTGTTTTCCATGGCCTCAGCACCATGCCAGCCCTGATCGGATTCCCTTCTGCTTTTATCATCCCCACATCCTTGCAAGGTGACTTTCAATACATAGGAACAATTTAACAATTTAGCTAGAACAGTTTAGCCACTGCAAGACACTGAGCAAATGGAGGGTCAGCATCAGTGTTCTGTGTGTGAATCATTCGTGCCCCAACCCCCCCACAGACTGCAGGTGTGTGTACTTTTCTGGAAGAAAAAAAAGTTACGAATACAGAAAAGAAAAAAAGTGCAACTAATTATGGATATGGATCTGCTCAGCAGAGGGAGAAAAAGTCAGGGAAATGGAATTTCATTGGTAGATTTGGCCAGGAAATTCACTGTTTTGGTACCATGAGGTGCCTTCCAGAAATGGCTAAGTAAGTTTGCTCAGGTGCTGTGGAAAGCCAGCAAAGAAGCAGATTTTCCAAGGCTGGTGCAGTCATTCTAGAGACTCAGGGAGGTGGGGACATCACAACAAATGTCTGACCTTAGCAAAAGCCTGAGAAAGGTACGCTTGTCAAGAACAAGCGTTCTTTTAAAAGGTTTATGCTTTCAAAAACATCTAATTATTTAATCTGTGTGGACCTTACTTCCAGGTGGGAGGTGGTATAGTTGAAAGATTTGGGGGGAATCATAAATCCCCCAAAAAGATTATGATGAACACTTCCATTTTATAAATCTATTTAATTCTTGAGTATACTTTGTGTTTTTTAAATTGAAGCATAACTTTTATTAAAAAAATCATCCTTTTTAGTGTAAGATTCTAAAAACACATATAGTCATGTAACTACCAAACATCATATCAAACTAGAACTCCATCACCCCCAAAACTTCTCTTTTGATTCTTTGTATTCAACCTCTCCGACCACTCTCAATCCCTGTAATTCTGCCTTTTCTATAATGGCCCATGAATGAAATCATATGCTATATTTATAGCCTTCTGAGTCTAGCTTCTGTTACCTAAGACAGTACATTTGAGATTTGATCTACAATGGGGAGTATTCTCATTGTTTGTTCCTTTTATTGCTTTTTATCGTATTCCATACTTTATCCACTTGTTAACTCTTGATGATTACGAAGAAAGCCAAAATAAACATTCACAGATAGCATTTTATGTGAATATACATTTTTCATTTCACTTGCTTTAATATTTAAAAGTAAGGTTGCTGTTTTGAATGGTAAGTTACCTTTATTTTTCAGAATCTGTTTAACTTTTCCAGAGAGGTTATACCATTTTGTTTGTTTGTTTGTTCATTTTGTGGTACTTGAGATTGGACCTAGGGCTTCACAGATGCTAAGCGAGAGCTTGCCGCTCGCTTCCATCCTCAGCTTGGGTTGTCCTGTTTTGCCTTCCTGTCACTGATGAATGAGAAGTGCAGGTGTTTGGCACTTGGTATTCTTGGTTTATTTTATTTTTAAAATTTTGTTGCTGATGTTTGTTTTTTGATTGTACATTGCTTTTTAATTGTACACTGAAAGTACTGCTATTACAAATCTTTAATAATTATAAGGGTTTGCCATTCCTCCTGATTTGTTTTGTTTTGCCTTTCAGAGAAACAACTGGGTCACTCTGTCTTATTTTATTTATGTTATGTTTTGAATACACCACTGTATCTTTCCTGGTCATTACCTTAACAAACACACACATATGCACACATGCATACATACAAGCACACATGCACACACAAGCATACATTTAATATATCACAGCCTACTGGTGATATCATTGTATGATTATGACCAAAACACCAGCACACTACTTTCACATATATCCTTGGTGGGATTTGCTTTTGTTCTTAACCATTCTCATCGTTCTCTAATGGCATCTACTTGTGGCTTTAGTTTGATCTTTATTCTTTGGTTATGGGTAGATATAAAGTGAAGTGTCTGCTCTTTTTATCCCATAAGTGTTTGGTTTTTGAATCATAATGATTCTTCACTTAATAATGTGTAGTTTTTCTGTCAGACATATGTATGGCAAATTAACTATTCAGTCTGTGACCTACCTTTTAATTTTCTTAATAATTTTACTTTGAAGAGCAGAACTTCTTAATTTTGATAAAGTCTAATCAAAGCTGTTTTTATGGATAACATAACCAGCCTAATAATATTTGTCTACCCTAAGTTCACTACATATTTTATTATAGCTTGATCTCTGTCACACACAAACACACACAGACATATGTATGTGACTTCATTACTAATTTTAAGGTTTGCTTTTTACGTATAAACATCCCATTGCAACATCATTAGTTAAAAAGACTCTCCTCCCTCGCCATTATATCCTTCTGACTCCTTTGTTACAAGTGGACTACATATGTGTGTTTATTTTAATTCCTCTATTGTGTTCCATTTATTGATATGACACTTTTACACTAATACTATACTGTAGGCCTTTCAACTTTTTTCATAAGACTCATGCATCCAAGGCTAGCTTCAAACTTGAATTCCGTGTGTAGCTATGTATGATCTTGGACTTTTGATATTTCTGTCTCCACCTCCCAAGTGCTGAGATTATAAGCATGAATCACTACACTGAGTTTATAATGGTACTTGGAACATAACCCAGGTTCTCACATGTTATACAAAATTCTACTAACTGAACAATAGCCTCAATTGTCTTGTGCATTTTAAAAGTAAGTATCCAGATTGCTTTTTGTTATGTAGTATCTGTTGCTTTTAGAAATTGTGTCAGTGCACCCCTTCAGCCCTGTTTCATTTGCTAATTTCTGTACTGTTGAGTAAGAAAGCTATTTAATTTTTATAGATATATATCTTACATTCAAGCTATCTTGCTGAAACTTATTCATTTGGTAGTTTTTCGGTTGTTTTTTATAGACTTTTCAAGGTACACCATCAAACTGCCTTTGAATAGCAATAATTAAGGAATCCACTCCTTATATTTGTATCTCATTCTATTTTGTCTTAGTGTCCTGGCTTCCTTCTGGAATAATGTCGGATAACAGTTTCTAACTTGAGTAGAAAGTCTTCTAAATGTTCTATTTTGTTGTAAAATTCCAGTAGCTACTCTTACCTTTGGAACGTTTCTTAACATTTTTAGCTTGTTATAAGTCTGAAATTTAATTTGATAATTTTTGTGGTGCTTGAAATTATTTTACTCACTGAAGATCTAACAGGTTTGTGACCAGTTCATCTTTCTGGCTTTAAGAGTTCAATATTGATTTTTTGGAGAAATTCATATAGAATTAAAGAAAATGGTTTTATATAGACAGATTATAGAGAAACCCTGGAGAATTTTAATAACGTTCTTATGGACTATGCTGGGGATAGAGTGGGAGGGAGGACATAAAAGGGCTGTTTTAACTATCCATGTGTATGAATGCAATAGCTTTGTGGTATCTTTCAAACTTCCCTGGCCACCACTCTCACTGAAAATGTATTTTATATTCAACTCCCGTTAAAGTATATCTGTAGATAATTGAAACAAAATTTCTCAAAGTATATGCATTACATTCTGATATTTTCTGCTCTCTCCCATCTGTTCTCTTCCCTTTCAACATGATGGTGATCTTCTAAGTTGGTTTGATCATAGTCTCGTACGACTTCCTGGCACACTTTTAAAGTATTGCTTTATAAAGCTTTTTGGGGCCAGTGAGATTTCTCAGCAAGTAAAGGTACTTGCCATGCAAGCCTGCTGATGTGAATTCAATTCCTGGAGCCCACAGGGGAAGGAGAGAACCCATTCCAGGCAGTTATCCTCTGACCTCCACATATGTGCCGTAGCACACGTAAATGCACTGGTTCTCTCTCTCTCTCTCTCTCTCTCTCTCTCTCTCTCTCTCT
>JAQHUG010000127.1:609981-648780 GCA_028555095.1 Dicrostonyx torquatus | reverse complement strand
GAGGGCCTTGGGCTCCCCATAGGACAGGGTAACCTGCACCATCTTAAGGAAGCAGGGGGAGGGCGGTGGGGTAGTGGGGGAGCGGGAGGGCTGGGAACAAGGGGAGTAAATGTAAATTTGGCTTTTAACAAAAATAAATAAATAAAAAAATAAATAAATAAATAAAAAATAAAAAAATAAAAAAAAAGAGAAAAAAATAAAAAAAAATCACACAGAAACTGTGTTATTTGTAATAATAGCTTAAACGTATTTTTATCTCTCTATTTTATCCTAAACTAACCCACCTCCATCAATCTGTGCATCACCACAAGGTCGTGGCCTTCCAGCAAAGTTTCGGCAGGCACTGGCAGAGGCATCTGTCTCCTGTAGCAGCTACATGGCTTCTCCCTGACTCTGCCTACCCTATCTCTATATCTCTGTTTGGATTTCCTGCCTGGCTTTACTCTGTTAAGTCATTGGCCCAAAGCAGTTTTATTCATTAACTAATAAAAGCAACACATACGCAGAAGAACTTTCCACATCAACTGGGTCTTGAGGTAGATTGATTCCCAGTTTTTTGAGAAACTGCCATAGTGATTTCCAAAGTGGTTGTACAAGTTTACACTCTCACCAGCAATGGAGGAGTGTTCCCTTTACTCTACATCCTCTCCAGCATAAACTGTCATTATTATTTTTGATCTTAGCCATTCTGACTGGTATAAAATGGTATCTCAGAGTTGTTTTGATTTACATTTCCCTGATGGTCAATGATGTTGAGCAATTCCTTAAGTGCTTTTTGGCCATTAGAGTTTTCTCTGTTGAGAATTCTCTGTTTAGATCTGTACTCCTTTTTAAATGGGTTATTTGATATTTTGATATCTAGTTTCTTGAGGTCTTTGTATATTTTCGAGATCATTCCTCTGTCTGATGTGAAGTTAGTGAAGATTTTTTTCTCATTCTGTAGGCTGCATTTTGTCTTATTGACTGTGTCTTTGGCCTTACAGAAGGCTCTCAGTTTCAGGAGGTCTCACTTGTTAATTGCTTGTCTCAGTGTCTGTGCTACCAGTGTTATATTCAGTAAGTGGTCTCATGTGCCAATATGTTCAAGGCTACTTCTCACTTTCTGTTTTCTCTTCTATGAGGTTCAGTGTGGCTGGATTTGTGTTGAGGTCTTTGATCCATTTGGACTTGAGTTTTGTGCATGGTGATAGATATAGATCTATTTTCATTCATCTCTTTTTCTTTGTTTAAATTTCTCCTTTTTATTGTTTTTATTGAGCTACACACTTCTCCCTGCTCCCCTCCATTCTTCCCCATTCCCTTTTACCCTCTCCCATGACCTCCATGCTCGTAATTTGCTCAGGAGATCTTTTCTTTTTCTCCTTCCTATGTATATCCATTTTTTGTCTCTCTTAGGGTCCTCTTTGTTCCTAGGTTCTCTGGGGTTGTGGACTATAGGCTGGTTTTCTTTGCTTTGTGTCAAAAAATCCACTTATGAGTGAGTACATATTATATTTGTCTTTCTGGGTCTGGATTACCTCACTCTATATTTTTTCTAGATCCATCCATTTGCTTGCAAATTTTAGATTTTTTTTACTGCTGTATAGTACTCCATTGTGTAAATATACCATGTTTTCTTTATGCATTTTTCAGTTGAGGGGCATCTAGGTTGTTTCCAGATTCTGGCTATGACAAAAAATGCTGCTGTGAACATAACTGAGCACATGTCCTTGTGGTATGATTGAACATCCTTTAGGTATATACTCAAAAGTGGTATTGCTGGGTCTTGAAGTAGGTTTTTTTCCTAATTTTCTGAGAAATCTCCACATTGACATCCCAAAGGGGTTGTACCAGCTTGTATTCCCACCAGCAATGCAGAAGTGTTCCCTTTTCTCCACACCCTCTCCAGCATAAGTTGTCATCTGTGCTTTTGATCTTGGCCATTCTTACAGGTGTAAGATGGAATTTCAGAGGTGTTTTGATTTGCATTTCTCTGATGACTAAGGATGTTGAGCATTTCCTTAAGTGTCTTTCAGTCATTTGAGATTCATCTGTTGAGAGTTCTCTGTTTAGGTGTGTACTCCATTTTTTATTTGTTTATTTTTTATTTTGATGTCCAGTTTCTTGAGTCCTTTGTATATTTTGGAGATCAGTCCTCTGTCCAATGTGGGGTTTGTGAAGATCTTTTCCCAATCTGTAGGCTGCCGTTTTGTCTTGTTGACTGGATATCAACATGTAGAAGAATGCACAAAACTCAAGTCCAAATGGATAAAAGGCCTCAACATAAAGCCAACCACTCTGAACCTCATAGAAGAGAAAGTGGGAAGTACGCTTGAACATATTGGCACAGGGAACCACTTCCTAAATAGAACCCCAGCAGCACAGACACTGAGAGCAACAATTAATAAATGGGACCTACTAAAACTGAGAAACTTATGTAAAGCAAATTTTTCTTCTAGCGCATTCTTTAGGGCTGGATTTATAGATAGATATTGTTTAAATTTAACTTTATCATGGAATATCATATTTTTCTCTATCTTGGTTATTGAAAATTTTGCTGAGTATAGTAGTCATGGTCTTTTAGAGTCCACAGGACATCTGTTTAGGCCCTTCTGACTTTTACAGTTTCCATTGAGAAGTCAGGTATAATTCTTATATGTCTGTCTTTATATGTTATTTTTTTCTGTTTTTCCCTTGAAGCTTTTAATATATTTTCTTTGTTCTGTGTGTTTAGTGTTTTGATTATTATGTGCTGAGGGGATTTTCTTATATTTGGTCCAAAATATTTAGTATTCTGTATGCTTCTTGTGTCTTATAGGCATCTCCGTCTTTAGGTTAGGAAAATTTTCTTCTATGATTTTGTTGAAAATATTTTCTGTGACTTTGAGCCAGGATTCTTCTCCTTCCTCTATTTCTATTATTCTTAAGTTTTATCTTTTCATAGTATCCCAGATTTCTTCATGATTTTGGTTAGGAACTTTTTTTAAATTTAAGATTTTCTTTGACCAATGTATCCATTTCTTCTATCTTGTCTTCAATACCTGAGATTCTCTTTTCCATCTCTTGTATTCTGTTGGTGAAACTTGCCTCTGTAGTTTCTGTTTGAATTCCTAGATTTTTCATTTCCAGAATTACCTCAGCTTGTGTTTTCTGTATTCCTTCTATTTCCATTTTCAGGTCTTGAACAATTTTATTTGTTTCCTTCAACTGTTTGTGTTTTCCTGGCTTTCTTTTAGGGGTTTATTCATTTCCTCTTTAAGGACCTCTATCATCTTCATATAGTTGGTTTTAAGGCCTTTTTGCTTTTTCAGCTCTGTGGGGATATTCAGGGCCTGCTATGGTAAGATAGTTGGGCTCTAGTAAAATGTATATCACCCTGGTTATTATTGATTGTGTTTATTTGCTGACGTCTAAGCATCTGTGTTTGGAGTGATTATAGGTTTAGCTATTGATTTCTGGGTTGGTCTTTGTTGGCTTGGTGTTTTATCCCTTGGTTTCTGGTGTGTTGGGTGTGTGTTGCCTGTTTTACTTGTCTGCTCTGCTGGTGTGTTCACAGGGAATGCCTGTTGATGTCGAAGGCTAGGATACAGAGAGGAGTCGAGGGAGGGAGGTCAGAGGGGGAAGGTCTGTAGGATACACAGGCCATGTGGGCAGGAAGAAAAGAGGCTGCAGCTGGCGTTCTGTTGCAGCACTAGGGACTGAGACTTAGGGACTGGGTCTTGGGGAACAGAGAGAAAGAGAGGACAAGGACTGTGTGTAGTCTACCTAGTATTCTGGCAGGTGTCTTGAAGAGCATTTAAAAAGTAGTCACCACCTACTTTTCTTTCTTTCCCTTTTTAAACACTTCTTTTGGTCACAATTAGCCTATATTCACTTGGTTTTTCTGCTCTAAGTCTTTGTTTTTGTCCCCTCATCATCTGCTTAACTTACAGAGATTGTCATCTCTGTAAGTATGGGCACTTTCTTGTCTTTCGCAACATTCCCTTGGGATGACCCCATTCAATCCTGTGACTTTACATAGGTGCCAGCACTCTCAGGCATGGCCTTTCTTAGTGCCCAAGACTTACCCTGTATGGATCTCTATCAGGCACATCAAACTTAACATTTCCAAAGCAAAATATCTATTCTCTATTACTCTGATGCAGAATCTGCTTTATCTCAGTAAGACCCATCTCATTTCTTGACACCACTGTCTGCTTAGTTCTTTAAGCTTCAGACCCACAAAATTCATGTCCTATGTTCACCCCATCAACAAATCTTATCAATTTTGTTTTGAAATTTAATCCCAAATGTTCCCATTTCTCTTGGTGCTCTCTCCATCACTGTACTTTAAAAATCTGTTTCTTGGATGTTGTGGTGGCTTTCAATATCCACTCAGTAACTAGAAGATCCTAGAAGCACTAATTGGATCAGATCATATGTTTATTTCTAGATTAACACATTCTTCCATGCCCTGCCATGTTGCGATTCCTATTTCTTCTCTCTTTCCCTTCCTCCCTTCCTCCCACCATTCCTTTTGATTCTTTGAGCACATCAAGCTGCTTTTGGGCCTTTTGTATTAACTGTTCTCCTTGGAATGCTTGCTTTGCACAACCCCTTCAACTATTTCTGGCCAGTTCCTCATTTAGATATCAGCTTAATAGTACCTCTTTGATGAGCTAACCTAAAATCGCCAATAAGTCACCCTTGTTCTTACTTTAATCCTCAGTACTGCACTTTACCGACCATTCATTTCTTTGCTTTTGTTGATATTTCTTTGTTGTCCTTTATCCTTAGTGTCCACAATAGTATTTGGAATATAGTAGATATCTGAGGCATACTGATGAATGACTCATACATTTAATCTGATATATTTTTTAGCACATAAACACTACAAAGTAAATTCTCCCCTTCTCCCTCCTCTCTCTGTCCCTCCCATCCCCTTCTCCAGGGTCTTACTATTCCCCATGCCTCAGCCTCCTGAGTTAGTGTGGTGATTACAAATGTGCACTACCATATCTGCCTTCAGTGTTCTCCTTTTTTTTTTCATTGTACATCTGTGTGTCTGGAGTTAATCTCTCCAATTCCTTACATTTATATACTTATTTATTTACGGGTCATTAGTCCAAGGTCCAGAACTCATAAGGTGAAGGAAGAGAGCTGACTTCCAAACAGTGCTCTTTGAGCACCACACACCTGCTATAGTATGTGTGCTCCCATAAATAAATAAATAAATGTAAGGAAAATTTACGTGTTTAAACCCCAAGACCAATGGGTCAATTTATTAAACTCTGAGAATAGTTTTATGTTGGGGGAAAATAAATAAATAAGTAAACAAACAAATAAATGAATAAATAAATATAACTGTGGGGATCTTGAATCTCTGGGGAAATGACAATTCCCCTTTATCTGGAAACCTTAACTAGGATCTTCACACATGAATCTATTAGATTGTTATCTTCACCAGAATCGTCTAGACTAACTCCAGACACATGGGTATGCAGTGAACCAAAGAGAACATTGAGGCTGTAATAACACAAGTGATATTACACACAGGTGTGTGTGTGTGTGTGTGTGTGTGTGTGTGTGTGCGCGCGTGTATGATAGAATCTAGGGAAAGGGCACCAAAGATGTTTGTGAGTACATGCTTCTGTAACTAAAATTCACAAAGATGTAGGGGGAAAGAAAAGAAAATTGGGAAATTATATAGTGTTTTTGCTTTAAGGCAGGACCAGAAGAGTAACAGTGTATCTTTTGTTTTCTGGTTCTAGGGACTGAAGCCAGAGACTGGTGTTTAACTCAGTCTGTAAATTGTATACTTAGCATTGAGCTGGGCTCTGCGTTTTTTAATTCTTACACATGACTCTATATGGTTCTAAAACTTCCAGGAAAATCAGTACAACTGAGCTCATCTGGTGCTTTTGTTGTCTAGCTGTTTAATTTTTTGACAGAATATATTACATATTTAAGGTAATTACAGGACCTTTGATGCAGTAGGATCTAGTTTTCTGAATGGAGCAAAATGTTTGTTATAGTCACAGTTCATAAATAAGCCAAGAGCTGGGTGCTATTATTCACTTAGATAATATTACTTACACAGCACCATTAGTAGTGAGGTAAGCAAATATGTCAATTAACATTTCATGGACATTATTTAGAGACCTTTTTGTCTCATTTGTGAAAGTGGGTGGAGTCTATATATACATATTTTAATTAAACTTTATTGAAGTAAAATCATATACATTGTAAGTTGTATAGCTTGAAAACTGTTCACAAACTGGCCACATTCTTGCCACTAGCCTCTGGATCCAGAATCAGAGCATGAGCAGCTCTTGGAAGCCCTCTAATGTTCCTTTACCAAGTACCAGTACATTATCTCAAATGCCATAGATTCCATACATACATGAGTTTTGCCCACTGGAACATTTCATGTGCCTGGCACTAGATGGGAGCTCTCACTTCTTCACTAGATACTGTTCATGAGATTCCTCCACAATGCCGAGTAGTTGTAGTTGGCTCATCCTTGCTGCTAGTGTGACATCCCTGCTTCACAATTCATCCTTTCTGTTGGTCACAGGCCATTAGTTATTCTCCAATTCATGTTTTTTACAGATAACACTGTGCAGACATTTTTACATATCTTTTGGCGAACACATACGTTCTACCAGGACACTGGCTAAGAATATACTTCCAATATGTTTTTCACAGTTGTCAATTATTTTCTTCTCTAAGTTCATTTAGGGTTAGTAGATAACTTTGGACATAACTGCTACATCTACATCCACATACAACTCGAACCTTTTCTTTATAACTTAGGTTTTAGCATAAGTTTTTGATTCTTTTCTTTTCCTTCAAAGAATGTTTCTATGTTCACTCATTCCTTTACAGCCACCTATATCAACACATCATTTTTTTTAGTATCTTAAGAATTTTGGTTTGCCTTTTCATTTCCTAAAAACTCATTCTGGTCTCTGTCTTTCCATTTCCTTATTTCTTTTGAAAGACAAACAAGAACAAACAAACACAACCTGGAACTGTTGAGTGTGTTCTGCAGACCTTTAGGCATGGGTTCATCACCTGGGTGGCTTTAGAATGATTCAGACTTCCTAGGCCAGTTGCTAAGTTTGCCAAGGAAAGGGATAAAGGAAAAACGAAGGATAAAGAAACTGACAATCCAAACCAACCATCACAGAAATATATAAAAGGAGACTTGGTGAAGCTCAAGTATTCCTTCTTTTATCATTATCACACCTAGGCCAGGAAGTTGACACCTTTTTTTCCT
Source organism: Dicrostonyx torquatus (assembly GCA_028555095.1). NCBI lineage: Eukaryota > Metazoa > Chordata > Mammalia > Rodentia > Cricetidae > Dicrostonyx > Dicrostonyx torquatus. Next base: position 641,540 of record JAQHUG010000127.1, on the reverse strand, counting down.
TCAGCAAATCTGTTTTTACCTGCCAGGTGGAACTGAACAAAACCATTGTTTGTTTTGGGCGTGAGACATCTTCCTTCTGCGCAGAAGAAACAATTGATAAATAATATCGTCAACAGTGACACTTTTGAAATTCTAGTTTGCATGATTTTCACCTTGCACAATGTAGTATTATTCAGCTGTTAAAAACAATGACATCATGAATTTTTCAGGCAAATGGATAGAACTAGAAAAAAATCATGCTGAATGAGGTAACCCAGACCTGGAAAGCCAAACATGGATTGGTGCCTAGCCCTTTTGTCATCAGAGAGGTGGCATCCAGCAACTGATAGAGACAGATGCAGAAATCCACACCAAACATTAGGCTGAACTCAGGGGATCCTGCTGAAGAAAGGGAGGAGGGATTGTGGGAGGCAGAGGGGTCAAAGGCATCACAAGAAAACCCACAGAATTAACTAACCTGGGCTCATAGGTGCTCACAGAGACTGAACCAACAACCAGGGAGCCTACATGGAACTGACTTGGGCTCTCTGCATGTATGTTACAGTTGCATACCTTGGTCTTCTTGTGGGGTTCTTAACAGTGGGAGCAAGGGCTGCCTCTGGATCTTTTACTGACTTTTGTATCTCCGTTCTTCATACTGGGTTGCCTTGCTCAACCTTAACACAAGGGGAGGTGCTTAGTCTTACTACAACTTGATATGCCATACTTTGTTGATATCCATGGGAGGCCTGCCCTTTCCAGAACAGAAACATAGAGGAGGAGTGGATTAGGGGATGGAAACAGAGGGAATGGAGTGGGGAGGAGGGACTGGGAAGAAAGGAGGGAGGAAAAACTGCGGCCAGGATGTAAAATTAATTTTAAAACATGCACTGACAATTCAACAGTCTTAGCCTGGGCCACAAGATCTCTGTGTTCCAGTTCCTGTAGGTGCTGCTGATAGAGCACCACTATTTGGGTAGTGAGGCTTTGAGGCCCAGCCAGAGGTTGTATGGTACATTTATTTGCCCTTTGCTTGTTTATAGTGATGAACATTCCTGACCAAGACCCTCTGTGAGATGAAGAAGATCATGTGCTGTGTGCATTAGCACATCAGCTGCCCTGTGCACTTCAGGCATTGCTTTTAACCTCGAGTAGCCTTGAGCCTCAAGGCCCCTCACCTGGCTTTTCCTCAAATGAGTCAAAAACCTGAAGGAAAGCTACTGAATTCCTCAAGTGTGCATCCAACTCTCTCTCTCTCTCTCTCTCTCCCTCTCTCTCTCTCTCTCTCTCTCTCTCTCTCTCTCTCCATCTCACTTTCTCCCTCCTTCCCTCCCTATCATTCTCTCTATGTGTGTGTATGTGTCTGTCTGTCTCTCCCCCTTCCCAGGTACTGATATGAAGAAAGGAGTGTGTCAGGGCAATTGTGAAACTAGCACTTTCTTTAGGTATGGATGTCCCAGATCCTTTTGTCCTTTGCCTTCAGGTGTAATAACTTTCAGAATTCTCCCCACTGCACTCCAGGGCCCCTGGTAACTGACTTGAAAATCCCGTTTCAGTGACCTCCCTGCTACTGTCCCACATCATCATTCTCTGTCTGTGTCTCTTGAGATCACATCCTAAATAAAGCACTTGTTCTCCAATTAGGACCTTCAGGTTATCAGCCAAAGGAACCAAAACTAAGGCAGGTTTCTGCAATGTCAACAGTCAGGAAGTGCTTTCTATTCATTTTTTAATACAATCCCATTTCAGGAAAACAAGATTCACTGGTATTTTCTTTGCTAGTATGACACCAAACTTCACGTGGCTGAAAATAAGGCCACTGATGGAGAAAATTCTCCCATATCACTAGGCTGCTTGGGAATCATGTCCAGCAGGTTGGTTTCCTGGGCTTTGTAGCAAAATGGGTTCTGGACTTTCTATCCCTTCCCTGGGGTGCTGGATCTCTGACTTTTGCCTCTGAATTTGACCATATCTGGGTTGCCTCCTGTTTCCGTACTCTCTATAGGTTTCCTTCTTTAGCTTTCTCTTTTGTTCACTCTGCCTAGATCCACATAATGAGGAGACCCTCTTGGACCTCACTTTTCTAGAAACACATCCATGACATTTCATTTCAAGTCTACCCCAATGCCCATTTTTTTCAAGCTTCAGGTGAATAAACCCTACTCCTCGTTGCCATGTTCCTGACTTTGCTCTCCTTCCACAGACAAGACATGGATTTGGCACTGACATTTGTTTCTGCATGTACTTTAGGGGATTGTGGGGCTGCCTTGCCTTGCCCTTTCCCTAATGGTCACAAGTATGATAAGATGAACTCCCTGCCCCCGCCCAAGAATCTGGACTGGACAGTCTCATTTCTATGGTTTCTCTCATGTTTGACATTCTTTACTGAATTTCTTACAGTGATGATGTAAACTTCTGCCAGGCTGTGTTGCCCTGCAGATTAAGTGGCCACCTCTCTGAGTTTCTTGGGAGACCTAGTTAGAGACCCTTAGTCCCTTGGACTTGATATCTTGGAACACAGGCCACATCAACAGGGATACTTTGAATGTAAACACCTGAAAATGTCAAGAATGGATGGCCAGCTTCTCTCTAATATTGGAAACCAAAGAATATAACCTTTTAGGTTACCAATGAGAATAGAATATCATAGGCTGGATGACTTAAATAACAAATTTATGTCTCATAAGTCTGGAGACTGGAAGTCCAAGCCTAAGATGCTAGCAGTGTCTAGTGAGATTTCTCATCCTGGCTTTCAGATAGCTTAGGTAATGTCTCATAGTGTTCTCACTTAAGGGACGACAGACAGAAGGAGGGATTGGAGGGGTGAGGAATGGATGGAGGGAGGAAAACAGTAGATGGGTGAGGGGCATGACAACAAGCTCATTCCCACTTCTTATGAAGCCACAGTTCTATTGGAGTAAATCCCCCCCCCGTATGACCTCATTTAACCTTAATTTCCTCCTAATACCCTATCTCCAAATGTGACCGAATTGGGAGTCAGGGCTTCAACATATAAATGGTGTTGGGACACAGTTCAATCCTTAACAGCAATGGACTCAGCTCTGCAGTTTCCCATCCCTCCCCCAGCCAGCATCTCACCTAGTCATCTGACTGAAGCTTGAAAAATTCATAACTTGAGATTTATTACTTTGGTTTAAATGTGTCGTTTAAATATAAATGGGCACAGAACCTGGCTGATGTGACTTAGCATGCCCTGCCTCCACCCAGCCAATTGGAGTTCAAAGTGCAATGTCATTAAATACCTACAGGTTGGGACTGGCCCCACCTAGAGGACAGAATGGGTACTACAAGCATTCAATTTGCTGCATCTCAACTTTGGTAAGGGTTGTGTTAGTTTATCTTCAGAGTTATTTTCTTATCAGTTCCTGCAAAAGAGACCTTTCAATAAAATAATTTATTACTTTGCTTTCTTGGATGTATAATATTTAAGGGAACGTTGTCTAGGGTTTCTCTTTGTAGCCCTGACTATCCTGGAATTTACTCTGTAGATCAGGCTGGCCTCAAACTCATTGAGATTCACCTGCCTCTGCCTCTGTCTCCTGAGTGCTGGGATTAAAAGGATTAAACTGCCTGACCTAGAACATGAGGGCATCTTACTGACTCCATGCAAAGATGGTAGAAGTTTAACTTGTCAACTTCATGATGGCTCATCTAGTCCTCTATCAACTAGAATTCTTCATCAACCAGTAAATTCTGTGTAATGACAGCAGGTGTTTGTGTAATGGTGCTGTGAGCTTAAAGTACTTTTGGAAATGTCAAAGATTAATTATCTGTGGGATAATTTTCATATTAAGTATGATTGTGAGAAGCTCATAGTGATGGTTTATTACCAAGAAAGTAATCTTTTTATCAACTATAGTAATATTTTTTGCTAATTCTTCCCCTGCTAGTGCCACAATGGTACCCAAAGTACAGTGAGCCATGTCATCTTGGGGCCATTGTTGCTGGAATCAGCTACTTGTAGACAGTCTACATAGGCAATCAGAGCAGGGTATCTCCATCAAGCGCCTGGCTCAGCCACTCATTATTTGGGGGGCCTGTTGAGGCTAGATCAGTGCCTTGTCCGTATCTACTAGGGAAAACATATCTGGAATTCCAGCCCCTTTGGGACTATTGCAGCTACTCTGGATTTGCATCCTCTCATGGGGAATCCTAGCTTTACACACACACACACACACACACACACACACACACACACACACACACACACACACACCACCACCACCACCACCACCACCACCACCATTTAGAATTTAATGGTTACTTTGGACATTTTCAAAGCTTTAGTTCTTCTACATGCTCACAACCCACAAAACCGGATTTGGGAATAAGCCTTCTTTCTCCCTTGACTTACAAGGAATGGCAACATTGATTATGCATTTCTTTGCAGTAGTGGTCCCCACACCCTTAGGTTTTCCCTGTCGTTGTTGTTCTTATTGGGTTGGCCTGATTTGGCTTCTTTTGTTTCTTGACTCATTCATGCCAGCATTCTTTTGACACATTGATAAAGCTCTTACTATGTGTCAGCCACCCTTATCAGTCAGCTCCTACTATGTGTCAGTACTTGGCACTGGAACCTCAACAGTGACCTAAGCAAACAGCAGCCATGCCTAGACAACAGGGTGGAAGAAGATAACAGTTGGGTGGAGTATACAGTGTGTTGGCTGAGAAGGGATGCTGTGTGATTAGGAAAACACATCAGGAATGAGGTACAGAGCATGTTGAGGGGTTGTACCCCAAAATAACATCTCCCTAGGCCAGAGGTTAGCAAACTACCTGGGGAACTCCACCCGTTTCTGTAAGTAAGAGTTTCGTTGGGATGCAGCCAAACTTACTCATTTACAGTTTGCCTCTGGTGCTTTGATGACGTCTTCACAGAGGTCAGCGGACACAGCCTACACCATATGAGCCACAAAGCTGTTGGGCTTTTGAATACTATTGAGCCCTTTTACAAAGGAATGCAGTTTTCTATTAGGGAGCCCTGGGGAATCATTACCCCACTGGGCTCTTTCCTTTCCAAAGCACTGTCCCGAACCCCATCTGTGGAGTTGTGACGCAGGTCTCAGAAACCTTTGTTCCCAGGTGACTGATCTGAGACTTGTCCGAGTTAGCATGCTTGCCCAGCATTACTGGTGCTGAAGAGTGGTAGTATTTAATTCCAAAAGGCTGTTGCCTTTTCCAGCTCCAGCTCCTGCTCCCCAGGGATAAACATAGCCCAGGTTCTACCCTGAGGAGCTTCCTGGCCTATGGAACACAGAAAGGCAGTACTGTAGGAGTGATGAAAAGCATGGACTCTGAGGCTCTGATGCCCAAACTGAAGCATGCACTCCAACTCTGTGACCTTAGACAAGGTGCTTAAGCTCTCCAGACCTTCTCAGTGTCTTTGTGTACAAGCAGTGTCTTTGTCTGTAATAGGATGGTAATAGGAGTTGGTTTGATCAAGACAGCCCTGATCTCATCTGCATTTGCCACATTAAATAACAGGGTTCATGTTGACTCCAGTTTACACGGTCAGTTTTGGGAGTGGCCTAGCTAGGCTCATTGCTGTGGACACTGGGTTCATTGGTACATACAAAGCCGAGACTTGGCTGTCATTTCTTATTAACAGCACGTTTAGCCCATCACTCAATTTTCTTCTTTTTTTTTCAGCCTGAATGGTCTTTATTTTTTTTAATAAAATTTAAAATTACACTTTCTCCCCTTGTCCGAGGCCCTCCCGCTCCCCCACTACCCTTCCTCCCTCCTCCTGCCCTGTGGGAAGCCCAAGGCCCTCCATCACTCAATTTTCTTCTGACCTGTTCATGGAGTCCACAAAATCAAATTTGATTACTAAAGTGATTTCACTTGTGTGAACCCATGGTTCATTGCCGAGCCTTTGCCAGAACCATTTGTCCCGTCATGTTTCCTGGCACACCCTTATAACCTACTGCTCTTGGCTCAGATGTCATTTTCTCATCAGAATTTTTCTTGGGACTACTGTACCACCCCAACTCAATCTTCCTATCCACTTCCGAGCATTATATTCCTTTTTTGAAAAGATTTATTTGCTTTTATTTTATGTGCATGGGTGTTTTGCCTGAAGGTATGTCTATATTACATATGTGTACTGTGACCATGGAGGTCAGAAGAGGGTGTTGGATCTCCTAGAACTGAAGTTACAGACAGTTGTGGGCCATCATCTAGGTGCTAGGAACCAAACCTGGGTTCTTTGTAAATTGTAACAACTGCTCTTAGCCTTACTGAGCTCTCTCCTGCCCCATCTCCACATCATATTTCTGTTTCATGCTTTATGATTCACACACAGGTTTTACCAAGCTCCTGATCATGTTCTTAATCCAGCTTCATTGTGCTGTTGCATGCATAGAAAAAAAACCCAACAAACTATGATTTGCCTGCAAGATTCATTAGCTTTTGTTTTCAGAAATAATATCATTATCACTACAATTCTGGAAATTACAGACAAAAGCAATGAAACAAACAAATTTATCACCAGACAGTGGAGTCTTACACTATACCAAATAAACAGTAAGACAGTAGCCACTCCTATTTCTACCCCCTGCTTTAGAGGGAGTGAGTTTTGTGGTCTTACTTGTGTAACTAGTTCAACAGCTTACTAACAAACACTGCTTCCTAATGTTCTCTAAGTGTGTGCTGAACCACTCTCATCTGACTAAGGGCAAAAATGTCTTCAAAGTCTGGATATTTTGTTTGTTTGCTTTTTGGAGGTGCCTACACAAAGCTCAAAGAGTTTTATATTTTGGAGCATTATAGATTTCAAATTGAAATTAAAACCCATATTTTAATTTTGGTATTTTTTAAAAGGATAAGCATTTTTTCCTACATAGTGGTATCTAAAATGTAATGTGAAGACAATGAGAGAGATTTACGCGAGATAAAAACTTAATGAGAAGTAAAAAGAACTTAATGAGAGGGAGAAAAACTAAATGAGAGAAGGCAAATGTCCCAGTCTAGCCTAGTCTAGACTCTAGAAGGAAAGGGTCTGAGGGCAATAGAGAAGAGAAACTGAGTGAAATGGACTGTTCTCCTGCTTGCTAAGGTTTTCTGGTGCATTGGCAAAAGTTAGTCTGATTCCTGCCAAATTGTGTCTCAATAGGAATGATCGATCATATGTGTCACACTTTTTGTTTGCTAACCTTCTTTGTACTAATGAGCAATGTGCTGTCTGTATCATGGCCTCCTCTAAGAATATAATTCAGCCCCTGTGTGTTTACTTCATGGTTCTCTTGCAGACTTGTCTCTGTTTACATTGGGATTCATTTGAATGCCCGCCAGTGAAGGCTGTCCAGAAAAGGCACAGTTGTGTGTCCTTTGCTCACCAGTGTGTTCCTAGTGCCTCACATAGTGCCTGGCACATAGTATTTACTCAACAAATATTTATTGACTGGGAATGAGTCCAAGCAGGACAGAAAACTTGCCCTCCCTGCAATGGTGCATTCCTGCTACCAGGATAGGATTGAGGATGGCCTGGTTGAGGTCCCTAGCAGTATGAGAGATTGAACCGTCTTCTTCAGTACCCAAATTCCTCTTTTAAAATAAAAAAGGCTTATTAATTCAACCATCTGAGTTGCTTCAAAGTACAAAGGCTTTTTTAGACAGGCTTTACACTAAGGGTCAAGCACAGAGATTCGCTGTTTAACCATTAAGGTGGGAATAGCAAAATAGGTCATGGGAAAGGTAAGATGTGAGCTGGTCAAGGAGAAAAAAGGGGAGAAGGACCATGAGCATGGCAGACATGGTGTTTTCTTGAGTAGCACAATTTCACTCACAGGTCATAAGCAGATGTGAAGCAGTCAGAAGGGTGTTTTGCTCACCTAAGCAGGCATTGATGATGATGCTGACAGCTATGGACTATCCACCAATGTCCTGTCAAGCATTTTCCCTTTACTGACTGACTCCTTATCCTGACCAGCTTTGAGGACTCAAAGATGGTGATGATCCCCCATTTTATAAGAAAATAATCAGAGGCAAAGAGGCAGCAAATATCAGTAAGCACTTTATCCTGTAATTTGTGATGGGCTCAGATTAAATATTAGAGTTATTGTTATGACTCAGCCCAAACATCCCAATGCACCCTTTCCATCTTCTTTTTTTTCTATAATATTATATGAGAAGAGGCTTTAAACATGTTGTCAATGAGTGGGCATATCATTGGATTGGGAAATAGAGTTCATTGGTAGAGCACACACTTTGCATACATGAGGCCTTGGGTTCAATCCTCAGCACCACACAACAACAATGTGGTATTATGTTATAGAATAATTAAAGGCAGTTTATATCATTTTTAGAAAGGAGTTTTTAAAGTATGATGTAGGAAAATGCTTTTGTACAGCTGTAAAGTTTTGTCACTTGTATTGGTTTAATAAAATGCTGATTGGGCAGTAGCCAGGCAGGAAGTACAGATGGGGCAAACAGACTAAGAGAATTCTGGGGGAGGAAAGGAAGAGACACAGTCACCAACCAGACGCAGAGAAAGTAAGATAAGAATACCTCACTGAGAAAGTGTACCAAGCCTTGTGGTTAAGCATAGATAAGAATTATGGGCTAATTTAAATTGTAAAACCTAGTTAATAACAAGTCTGAGCAAATAGGCCAAACAATTTATAATTAATATAAGCCTCTGCATGTTTCTTTGGGACTGAATGGCTGCAGGACCAGGCAGGACAAAAACTTCTGTCTATTAAAGTGGACATTTTGAAATATTATAACTTGATTTTACTTGTAGGAGCCTATTATATGTAATGCAGGCAGAAGTATTTTTATTTTTAATAAAATTTAAAATTACACTTTCTCCCCTTGTCCCAGGCCCTCCCACTCCCCCACCACCCTTCCTCCCTCCCCCTGATCCCCTAAGAGGGGGCAAGGTACCCTGCCCTGTGGGATAGGAAGCAGTGTTGTCATTGTCTTCCTAAGTACAAAACTGATCATTGCTATTTTGAGCATTTACTATGTGCCAGGGATCATCTTATGTGTTCTAAATGTATTAGTACATATATATTTCCTCACAGCCAGGAGACAGATACTATTTACATTATTCCCATTTTGTAGATGAATAAACTGAGACACATTTTGTAGATTAGAACCCAAGTTATTTGTTTGAGGTTTAGGAGTAGCAAGTGGTAGTGTCAAAATTGAGATTCAGGGACTTGTACTTCTTTAAATGTTTTGTCATCACTTCGCGTACAACCACAGAGACCTATCTTTCCTGTGATTAACACTTAGTGGCACTCATAAGGATCTATGAAGTTATTGAACACTCCTTCCTGAGAACCACACCAGCCATCACTTGATATTCCAATTTTGACTGTGGCTCTGCTTTCTGTTGTTTTAAGGGGACTTTTAAGCATTCTGCCTTTACTTTTATGTATATGTATTGCCCAGTTGTCTGTATATGCACCATATTAGTGAGTGCACTGCCTGCCAAGGTCAAACAAGGGTGTCAGAGCCCCTGGAACTAGAGTTGCAGGTGGCTATGAGCTGTCACCATGTGAATCGTGTCCCCAGAGTCTCTGCAAGAGCATCAAGTGCTCCTAACTGCTAAGCCATCTTTCCACTCCTAAGGTGTTTTTTTTTTTTTTAGACAGAGTCTTACTCTGTAGGGCATGCTAGCCTTGAACTCACAGCATTCCTCCTGCCTCAGACCTCTGAGTGCTGAGATTACAGAAGTGTACCAGGATTCCTGCAATTACTCTTCTCAATCCTCTCAGTGCTGTGGCTTGCTCATGTCAGACAAATGCTGTACCATGAACCGAACCCCAAGCTTTTCAAGCCCACATTTTTCAAAGAGAACCTGGGAGACAACAGGAACATTTTATTTAATACTCATGCTACACTTTTGTTTTAAAATTTTCATCTGTCCCTGAGACTACTGTGTGTGCATGAGAACCATGATTATTATGCTCTTGGCACCCTCTGACATCATTTGAATTCTATGTTTAGCAACAGAATGTTTTTGTCCTTCCATATACTGAGTAGCAGAGGGTGACTTGTTAAGCAGGTATGGGGTGAGAAGGGCTATTATGAGCGACTCTGTGGCCTTGCTACTGTGATGCTGACACTTGAACTGAGGCACACTAATGCCACCTTACTCCCCTGGCTGTGTATTCCAGTGAGTTACAGCCCTTGCAACCCATTGGTCTGGTAGACCTCACAGTTCATGCAGACTTTGGGGGTCTAGTGCTGAATGATTTGCTTGGTGAGTAACTCGAATTCATGCAGCTGGCTCCTGTTTTCTCAAAATATCTGAGGAGTCAATCTTTTACTGCAAGGAAAAAAAAAATAAAAGAAGCCCCATACCAGTTGGAACACCTCAGTTTTGGAAAGATCATTTTATAAAGTCCTCCAAAGCCACCCATGCTGCACCGGTGCTGGGGGTCATTTAGGAAAAGGCAGCATCCAGACACTTGTGGGTGGTAGGAATTTTATGGTCTGTTTGTAAGTCCAGTTTTGCAATCTTCAGAGGACTCTGTTCGAGCAGTCAATGAGAGCCATTGAACCTGACAAGTTGCTGTTTTGCCAGGTCTACTGGCAAAACACACTGACAAATCTCAGTGCTGGGTGGGTCAAAGAGGATAGTACTAAAAAAAGAAGAAAATGGATGGCCCTGCTTTGGTGTGAGGCCAGGACTTGATGCTACAGCCAAGTTCCCTGGTGATAGAGGAGTTTCCACTGCTGGAGGCTTCCCGTTCTGGCTTTCCCCACCCAACCTTACACTATCCAGTATTAAAAATAACTCCATTTCCGGTGTAGCCACTCAAGACTATTTGAATGCCTCACAAACAAAAGGAGCAGGTAGTGTTGATGCTTTGGAAGAGAATATCCTTGATGAGAGAGGAAGAAAACTAAACCAAAGAGATGACCAGGTTGTGCCTGGGAGCTTTTCCTGGATGAGGAAGCTGAGGAGAACGGCACTGCCTTCTCTCGATTCCCACCACGTTCTGTACACCCACCAAATCCAGCATTGACTACTGGCAATACTGTGCCAGTATTGGATTGGTGATATTTGCTTTATTTTGGAGTTGTTTCTTGTGGATTGATATATAGGGAACGTGGAAAGTGACCTTAGCTGTCGGGAAACTATGCAGTTATAAAGGCAAAGAATCCAAAGCAGTATCCCATGTAACCTATACTGTATAACCTGGCAACCATGGGATGTTGGGACACTGAGTGGCCAATGATTAGTTGATAGAGGGGCAGGGGCTGTAGTGGGGACTTTGTTGGACCAGATTCTAATGCAGACCCCACCACCAGGCTCCTCTGTGCCTCTCGCGGATCAGGTGAAGTCTAGGTGGTGAGCAGCACTTTTTCATTTTAACATCTCTTACTTTTTTATCAATACTGTGATCAAAATCCCTGAGACAAAGCAATTGACAGGAGGAAGGGTTTATTTTAGCTCACAATTCAGAGGTTAGAGTCCATCGTGACAGGAAAGACATGGTGGTGGGAACAGCTCAGAGCCATCGTGATGGAATGCCGCTCCTTTCTGGAAGAGCAGGAAGCTGAGAAAGAAGAGTGTCAGTGCTTAGCTGGCTTTCTCCTCCCCCTTTTTATTCAGGCTGAGACCCAATTCAAGGGGACAAAGCCACATACATCCAGAGGGGACCTTTCCCTCTCAATTAATACTCTCTGGCAAAGCTCTTCCAGACATAATGAAAGGTGTGCCTTAGAGATTCCATAAGGTGCTTTTTAATTTAATCAAGTTGGCAATTGAAATTATCCATCACGGCATCCAATTCAGACCTGTTCCATCCGTCTTCCCACTAGTTTATCATCACCACCACCACCTTCCAAGCCATCATGATCACTGTCCCTTACCATCAATACCATAGTCATGTTCTTCTTGGTATAGAGCAGGGCAAGCTATTGCCCATAGGCCAAAATCCTGAGAGTTACCCATTTCTGTAAATTCTGTTTTACTGCTGCATAGCCACACTCATTTGCTTACAGATGTGCTCATTTTGTATTACAATGGCAGGGTGCATCAGAAATACTGCTGTCCACAAAACTGGGCATATTTATTATCTGACCTTTTAAAGCAGTGGTTCTCAACCTGTGGGTTGCAACCCCTTTGTGGATGAATGAATAACTTTCTCATGGTGTTTGCTGAAGACCATCAGAAAACACAGATAGTTTATGTCAAAACAATAGCAAAATTATAGTTATGAAGTAGCAGTGAAATAATTTTATGATACAACATGAGAAACTGTCAAGTGTTGCAACTTTAGGAAGGTTGAGAACCACTGATTTACAGGAAAGGTTTGTGACCCCTGATACAGAGGGAATACTCACATATATACATATAATTATTTTAAATCTTCACACTTTTCTGAACTGGAGTTCCTATGATATTTTAGATATTTCTACCACATAACCAAATCTGAGTCTCTGTTTCCTTGACAATAGCCCTGACTTGGGGTTTTTGCCTTATTGGGATGCATATGCCTTCAGAACAGTGTTTGAGAATGGAGCACAGCGATCCCACAGTGCACTGCCACTTCTGCTCTGTCCTCTGCCAGGTTACTTACCATGCAATAGCTAGAGTGACCTTGTCAAAGTGAGAGTCGAAACAGATTACCTAAGCTCTGTGTAAAATCCTTCAGTGACTCCCTATAGGAAACAAAGCACTCATCTTTATCTTAGCCACCAAGTCCCCCCCTTGCACAGGAGCTGGGGCTTTTCTGCCTCTTCCGTGTCACCTTTTACAGTTTCATCTCCCCCCACCCACCAGTGTCTTGCCCACTCTTGCCTATGTTTTCTTCCTTGTATGAGTAATATTCCCTCCCACCACAGTGACATGGTACACATTGTTTCTTCTACTGGCCACAGTTTTTCTCTGCCTCTATATGGGGTTAATTCTATCCACTTACCTTTGAATCATTTTATGACCTCTTAGGTCACAAACCACTGTGCTTTTCCAGAGTTCTAGATGCCGTTCACTGTAATCCCCATCTCAGTCACAGTATTGCATTTCTTAATGTTAGTTTTTCATTGAAAGTTTTGGCTCCTCCCTAGGGCCCACTTACATTGCTCTCCAGAGTAACCCCAGTCTTTAGCACAGGGTTATGAATTTGTCTCCCAGCTACTCTGTAAACAAGAGTCCAATAATGAAATGCATACAAAAGTGTTTTGTCTACTCCAAAGCATTGTATAACTGGAAGAGATTATTACTACTACAAACAGATGAGCCAGATGTTGTTCTGCACATCTGTAATCCTAGTGCTTGGGAGGCTGAGACAGGAAGACTGTGAAGTTGAGGCCAGCATAAACTACACGGTGAATTCTAGACCAGTCTTGGCTATGTACAAGACCATGCATCAGAAACCCAAAATATACAACAAAACTAATAAAGAAAAATAATTCCTCTTTAAAGGGGAGGTTCTGTATACAGTATCAGGCAATATATATAGGAGAGGAGGTGTCTTGGTTTGGGGTTTTATTGCTGTGAAGAGACACGATAACCATGGGCAACTCTTTATAAAAAGACATTTTATTTTGGAGTGTCTTGCTTACAGTTTCAGAGGTTCAGTCCATTGTCATCATGATGGGGAGCATGGTGGCATGCAGCAGACACGGTGCTGGAGAAGGAGCTGAGAGTCCTATATCTTGCAGGCAACAGGAAGTCAACTGAACACCACACTGAGGGAAGCTTGAGCAAAAGAGACCTCAAAGCCCACCACCACAGTGACACACCTCCTCCAACAAGGCCACACCTCCTAATAGTGCCACTCCCTTTGTGGGCCATTTTCTTTCAAACTACCACAGGAGGTATTGGAAGATTCTTGAAGTAACGAATCCTTCTTCTGATCATCTAGAACACGGTATGATTATGCCAAGTCCTGGAAATACATTCCTGAGAATTTACCTCCTATTTTTACTAGACATGAACATACCTATCCACTTAATATTTTGATGATTATTATAGAAACAATGCATCTATGCAGTTGTTCTCAACTTGTGGGTTGTGATATCCTGCATATAAGTTATTTACATTACAAATTATAACAGTAGCAAAATTAGAGTTATGAAGTAGCAACAAAGTAATTTTATGGTTGTGGTCACCACAATATGAGGAACTATATTAAAGTGTTGAAGCATTAGGAAAGTTGAGAACCACTGCTCTAGAGAAGATAACGCCTTCAGGGAGTTCTGGGAAGAAAAAGATCCCATTCATAGTATCATCAAAAGAAGAAATATATTTATCCAGCCCTGGCATCTCACTTGACCTTTCTAAACATTAATGTCATAACCACAAACAAATAGTAAGTTCCAAGACACCAGGGCAAAGTAAGCTTTCAAAAAGTTTGAGAAAAACATCATTCAGGATGCAGGAAAAGCAAGTTGGCATGGAAATAAAGCACGGACTGTAAATATGGTGAAGGGAAGAAAAGTATTTCAAGAAATAACCTTTTTCTGGCTTCCGAGTGGTACTGAGTGGTTTGATGTCATTAGCAAGATGATCCTATTGATTTTCTTTTATTAGTTTAGTAAACAAATAGAAATCTAAGCATTTTACCACTCACAGTGTATTATTTCCTATACTTAAAAGGCTTATTTTCTGCTCTCTTAGCCTGGGATGCCACATGAGGAAGGGGGCAATCTTAGATATGTTCCTTCACCCTTAGGTGTCTGACTTGAAAATGTATTTTCTCATTATATTTCTCCTCCCATGGCTAGGAGTAATGAGAAGAATAAATGTCTAGAGCACAGTCAATAGATGTCAACCACAAATTATTCTCCTTGGGAAGTTATCACCAGAAAAATACTCTGAGATGATGTGCTGACTGCCAGTTTCCACACTATAGTCTGCTGGCTGCAGAGACACCTCACTTCATCCCTCCATGCATAGGACCCTCATACCATACAATGTCTTCAGCATTCCAGAGTATATTCATCTGTTTTCTGCTGCTATTATCAAACATCTGAGGCTTTGTATTGGACTCCTGACTGCAATCTCTCATAGCAGATGGACTCACAGTCACAAGGATGCATGAGGGGTGGAGACATTACAAAAGGAG
Organism: Dicrostonyx torquatus; assembly: GCA_028555095.1. Classification (NCBI taxonomy): domain Eukaryota; kingdom Metazoa; phylum Chordata; class Mammalia; order Rodentia; family Cricetidae; genus Dicrostonyx; species Dicrostonyx torquatus. The sequence continues at coordinate 626,508 of JAQHUG010000127.1, read as the reverse complement.
ACAAAGATGTGGAATGATTATGTAAAGACGTGTTACATTTGTTTATGCTGGGGAATATTACTTTAATTGTGTAAAGGTTGTGTTATATTTGTTTATGCTAAATTTGCTTAACAATGTAGGGATGTCTGTTTAATTATGTAAAAAAGTGTTGAGTTTGTTTCAGTTTGCCTGCCTTAGGCACCTGATTGGTCTAATAAAGAGCTGAACAGACAATATCTAGGCAGAAGAGGGATAGGTGAGGCTGGTGGGCAGAGAGACTAAATAGGAAGAGAAATCTAGACTTAAGAAGATGGGAGAAAAAGAGGGACATGCCTGGGGCCAGAAGCCAGGCAGCCACCAGACAGACAGACATGAGAAACAGGAAAGTAGAACAGAAAGTAGAAAGAAAGAAAGAAAGAAAGAAAGAAAGAAAGAAAGAAAGAAAGAAAGAAAGAAAGAAAGAAAGAAAAAGGAAGGAAGGAAGGAAGGAAGGAAGGAAGGCAGGCAGGCAAGAAGGGTAAAATGCCCTGAGGAAAAACATTGATAAGAGAAACAGGTTAAGTTATAAGAGCTTGCAAGAAACGAGCAAAGCTAAGGCTGAGCATTCAAAACAAATAAGTTCAGTGTCATGATTTGGAAGCTGGTTGGTGACCTAAAAGAAAAAGCCTGGTACACAAAGAAGTTGGATTTATTCTTTTATAATGATTTCTTCACCAGAACTAACTCATGGGTCCATCAAGAACTACCCCTCTGAGGACTTAAGACTCCCCACTAGTCTCCAACTTTTAAAAGTCCATCATTTCGGCCGGGCGGTGGTGGCGCACGCCTTTAATCCCAGCATTCGGGAGGCAGAAGCAGGTGGATATTTGTGAGTTCGAGACCAACCTGGTCTACAAGAGCTAGTTCCAGGACAGGCTCCAAAGCCACAGAGAAACCCTGTCTCAAAAAAAAAAAAAAAAAAAGTCCATCATTTCTTACCATCATCAAACTGGGTACTAAGCTTCCAAGACATGATCCCTGAAGGGGCATGTATTATTATCCATATTCAAACTATAGCACTGAGGAAATGTTTTCAAGTAAATAGGCTAGCTTTGAACAAGAGGCAGCCCAAACGACTATCTTAAACACAGTGGTTCTTTCCTTGTAATGTTTACAGAAAGCAAAGAAGGAAGTAAAAAAAAGAAGAAAAGAATGAGGAAAAAGGAAAGGAAAAGAAGAGCTACAAGCTAACATTTTCTTTGCAACAAAGAACTTATGTATTGGTTACATTTCTCATTCTTGTGGCCAAATACTCGGGAAGAAGCAACCTAAGGGAGAAAGGACATGTTATGGTTCACAGTTTTAGGGGATACAGTCCATCATGGTGGGGAAAGTGTGGCAGTAGGTAGCTCCGTGGCAGTGGGTGTGTGCAGCTGATATGTCTCAGCTTCACACATCTAGGCAGGACAGGAAGTAGAGACACTAGACTCAGAAGAGGGCTTGGGATATAAGGCTCAAAGCCTGACCTCCTTTCCCTATCACTCATTTCCTCCAGGTAGTCCCCTACAGGTCCCATAACTTCCCCCCAAACTGTGCCGCCAGCTGGGGATCCAGCGTAAAACACTTGAGTGGGTGTATGTTTCATATTCAGACAGTAACAGGTCCAAACATGACAGTTTCCAGCCACAGCCATTTCATCAGTTGAGCTTTGGAGCACACACTCTTGGCTGAGTTCAGCAGCACAGTCCTGCTGCTGGTCACAATTGGGCCCACTTGCGCATCTGCAATCAACTGTAAGTTAGCTACTTGCACGTTACTGGGGCTTAGCTGGCTGTTGGAGCACTGGAGTGACCTAGCATGTGGCTTTCATCATCTGGCAGGGTAGCTTAGGCTTGTTTCCACGCTTCTGTTTGCATCCCACTTGAATGGACCCTGGGGACAAAGCAAGAACAAGGTCAGTGCATGCTCAAGGAGTGGGCAGACAGACTCCACCTTTTGACAGGAGGATCTGCAAAGTCACATAGTAAATGGACCAGCATCCTGGCATGTGAAGACCTGATGTTCTGCACTCTACCACGGCAGGGAAGACCTAGACATTTCTTTTCCTAGGAAATTCGCCAAAGACATGGCAATCCTGAGGTTGAGGTTGAGCTTGAAGTCCTCACGTTGAATTTAAAAAATAGCCGTGCTACCAGTGTCCTATCTTCCACAGTTTTATCTGTCAAATTCAGGCCAGATGATAACATAACTTCTTGCTCATTCCCAGCGGGAACAATAAAACTTTCTGAGTAAGCAATTCCTCATCTTCTACCCCCTAGGGTTGAATTAAGGCGCAGTCAAGGGCAAGTATATCACATGGCAAATACATTTGGAAACAAAAGATTTGAACAAACTGGCCTTCATTTCTAACTTGTTTCAAAGAGAGACAAAGACATGCTAAATGAAGGAAGCCTTTATATACGTGGTTTTCTTAATTATTTGATAGGTTAATTCTATGTGTTCTTCTGTCCTCATCTGTGTATTGTTCAGTCATATTTTCTCTCATTACTGAAAGCCAAGCATCGAAACACAGTTTAACTATGGAGTGTAGTGCTCGCTTTTGTTTCATAGTGGGAAAAGAAGCTTGCGGTTAATTAGGACGTGCCAGTCATAACAATCAGGGTTGATTATAGGTACTTGTCTACACTCAGTTTTCCTGGTGAGATGTTTTCAAGTAAATGAAAGAAAGTTCATTTGAAGCTAATTTTGTGTGGCTACAGCTTAATGTGAGACTTGCATTTAAGAAATCAGTCTAAGTCTCCTTTGTGTACAATAGTAATGTTTTTGTGAAACTGTTAATTGGTGAATCATCGCAGATGTGTTTACCTTTAAGGTGACAATTGCTTATGTGCTCAAAAGAATCATGACCTGTTTTGAAATCATATTGATTTTAACATTTGCTGGTACTACCATGTGTGGAAGGCAATAGTTACTTTATTTAGGACGTTAGGACTGGAGGCCAGAGAATCATTTGGAGGTGACCATTTTACCATATGACTTTTTTTCTTTTTCCCTCCTTCTCTTCCTTCTTTGAAGCGGGATATTGTGTAGAACAGGCTGACCTCAAACTAGTTAATATAGCTAAAGATGACCTTGAACTACTGATGCTACTGATTTCGTCTTTTGGTAGGGTTAGAAGTATACACCATCACGCCCTGTTTCATGCTGTTGTGCTGGGGAGTAAACCCAGGGCTTTCACCAAGTACTTTATCAACTGAACTACACATCCAGCCTCACCTCGACTTCCCCCTCTCCTCCCTTTCATTCCACTCTCTTATTTTGTCCTCTCATCGTCTTTTCTCTCTCTAGGTCTGGGGATGATACCGGAAACTCTACATGCTAAGTAAGGGCTCTATCACTGAGTTGCACCCTCAGCTTTTATTATGGGGTCTATGCCTTCTCTCTAGCTTAGGCAGAGGTAACCAGCTGCGTTCCACTCACTGGAATACACTTGGCCAGCTTCAGGCTATGGAAGGGAAGGGAAAGAGAGAAAATATAGGACAAAGGAGGATGGAAGGGAAAGAGAAAGACGGAGCAGGGGAGAAAATAATGCTGTAAGTGTTGAAGAAAAATGCCATGGTGGTAACAGTTTCAAGAGGTATACTAGCCACTTCTAGGCTGGACTATTCCATCTCAGCACACACGCTTTCCCTACTGGCTAAGAGGTCATCTTTTGAGATGGCTCAGAAAACGATTTCAGCAGCTCTCTCCATCTCTCCTACCACTTAATAACGGCATTGTTCTTCCCTTTCTAAATACTTTGGCTCTGTGTTTAAGCTTAAGCTATTTCCTCTCTTTGGAGTGATCTCTCCCGTGTCCTTACATGGAGAGAGTTGTACATTCTTTAGGAGGTAGCCAGATCATTACCCTCCAGAGGAATTTGCTTGGATCCATTTCCCTACTTTGGGTTAGGGGACCCTTCCACAGTGCAGCTTGTTGCTGCCATTTCAGATGGCACCTACAGAAATCATAGTATTCTGGATTCAGATACCACTAGTCCCACTAGCCAGGAGACTTTGGATATGGTATAACCTGCTTGATACATGCATGAACGCATTTGGTATATATTTACTAAATGGATTATATTTAGAAATTCTAAAAGCCAACTCACATTTGATATCTCTCTCTCTCTCTCTCTCTCTCTCTCTCTCTCTTTGGTTTTTTGAGACAGGGTTTCTCTGTAGCTTTGGGGTCTGTCCTGGAACTAGCTCTTGTAGACCAGGCTGGCCTCAAACTCACAGAGATCCACCTGCCTCTGCCTCCTGAGTATTGGGATTAAAGGCATGCACCACCACCACCCGGCTTACATTTGTTCTCTTTTGAATGGACTATATCCTGACCCAAACAAGCCAGTCTGTGGAGACAAGGTCCTGTATAGAAGGGTTGGAGTATAAATAGGGTGACAACAAGGTTCTAGCATTTCTCATGCTTGTTCCTCAATGACCATGCTGACAAAATTAAAGCACGGTCCGGTCCTTGACATGTCTACTAGGCCTCATCTTTACCATCATTCTCATTTATGTTATTTCCCACCCTACCAGTGTGGGAAAAGTTCTCTTCACTGATTTCTGGCCCCATCCTTTGTTGTCAAGGTCCTTCACCCTCTGGTCCTTTCTTCCATGATGCTATTGTCATTGTCAGGGATTGTGAGCCATCCTCTGGTCCTCAGTCTGGGTCACTAATTAATTATTACATCCTAGGAAGCACCAAGCCTTCTAGGATGCTGCATGTCACAGTTTTGTTTTGTTCTTTGACCAGGACACAGTGCTCCAGAGAGCACAGAATAGCTGTGTCAAAGCTTCTGTCACCTGTGCACTTTACCCACTGAGTTACCCAGCACCCTCAAAAATGCATGGCCCAAGGGCCAGTTACCCAGGGCAGCTAAAGCTGAGTTTTAGAGACAGACTTCCCCAAAGCTTTTTTCTCCTCTAGAACAACATTCTAAATACCCAATAGAAAGATTTCTTCCCACTCACACCATTTGTAAAGACTACTTGCCTTTTTTCTTCTTACACTGGCTTTAGCCTGGGTTTTAGCCAGCCTGATAAACAGAGGAAGTTGGATGCATCCCCAGCCTCCTGATGTCATGGTTTGGGGCACTCTGCAACTGTGGGAGGTTTCAGTTAATCTCAGCAATTGGTGAGTTAGCTGTTCTTCTCTGAGAAACTTCTCTATTCTGTGCCATGTCTTACATAAGTTGATAGGGCTTCTTTTGTGACTTGCCCTTTCCTTTTAATGATATAAGATTCCCAAACATTGGTAGCCTCAATGTTTTGTTAGTGAAGTGCTAGTGTGGATGGGATTCCACTTCCTGTTTAGTTGCTCTGGGAGATGAGGGCTGATGTCCATCAAGGTAAGCTGGGATTCACAGGCAGGAGGACGGGTAACTTTTCAGTTAAGTTTAGGCCTCGGTGTCCATCAGACAAGTTCACAGCATTTCCTTTGCTATTGTTTTCAGTAATTTGCTCAAATGAATTCCTACTTTCTGGGAGGAAAACTGTTTTCTTGTCTTTGAAATCAGAAGCCTTTGTGCCCCAAAGTAGGAGGGGAGGTGACAATGAGCAGAGAAAGTGATAACATTCCCTTCCGTTTGTCCCACCCCTGATCTTCATTCAGGAGTTCTGTTCACTCTTCTCTTCTACTTTTCTTCACTAAAAGAAGCAACCTGTGATGGGGAACCTTGTTAGCCAATCATCTTTAAGAGGTGGGTCTTAGTTAAGGCGTGGTTTCTCTGGGACCCAAGGTAAAACGTGTGTGCCTCCAGGTGTGCTCTCTCTCTCTGCGCCACCCGCAGGACATTGCTGTGCTTGGATTTCTCATTTCCTGTTTCATGAATTTTTCCCTTATAATAAATAAAATATAATTGTTTTATCCTTAACTAGCCTGGTTATTTCAACAAACCTTACTTGTATAAATAATCCATGAAGACATTGATGTGTTCTATAGAATAAAAGTTGGCTTCACCCTCCATGTAACAGTCCTGTCTGTGAAGAATTGGTAGATTATTTTTTATATGAGCTAACCCATGTCATTATACAAACAAACACACACATATACAGCTTGTTTCTTAACATGGCCTTGTGTATACATATTAGTGTATCAAGAGCTTAATTTTTTCACTGGAAGAGTCTATAATGTCATCTAAATCAACGACACTTTTAGCCATTGAATCATATTAGATAATGTGGCTGTGCCATTGTTTAAATATTCATCTCTTGGGATATTGAGAATCCCTCCCTCACCTCACATAAGGCTGTAATAATAGTGTTATTCTTGATAACAAATAATTTGTGGATGCTAGTATACCTCTGAATTTAAAATCTCTCCACATATTTAGTGTTTTAAGACAATATCTTCGAAAGAAGTTATATGCATATGTATAAATGCATAGCATGTAAAATTAACCAACTTAGTTCATCCAGAGTTGCTTTATACATATGATTTTAGCACTGACTACTTGGAATCAGATAACCAACTAGGTGACTCATCCCTGGGAAAGACTAATTCGCCCTCTATCAGCAGGCCTTAGTTGCCTGTAGCTCTTTATAAATAAGGCACCTAGCTTACAAAGTGTAAAGAAGAGATTTAAGGATGGAAAATGGAAAGGGGAGGCAAATGTAATTTTATTTTAATTTCTAGAAATAAAACCAATTGCGAATAAAACAAAAATCTAAAACAAAAAATAAAGTATATACAATTCAAAAATCAAAATCTCAAAGTTTTCTTCCCCAGCAGGGGTGCATGCAAGTGTTTATTTTGCCGCATGCTCTCCAGCTTTGGGTATTATTAGCATGTTTTTTCATCCACTAGGAAAAACAAATGTCATTGTTGTTTGTCCTACTTTTCTACCTGAAAATGGTCCAAAGGAGCAAACAGAGCCTCCTGTTGTTCATTAATCAGCTGTATTACCCAGAATAATTAAGTGTGCTTCATTGTGGTTGTCAATAAGGTTTTGGAAGACACAACATGCTTGAGTCGTGAAATGGCATCAAAATATTATTTGAAATTCCTATGTAGAAAATAATCTTTATAAATGTTCAATAAAATTATTTCTATACTCAACTAATGTTTTGATGGCAATCATACATCCATTCATTTGTAATCCGTTTATCCAAGGACAGAATACGTTTGGCCTTCAGTTTTTCTTGCAGTCTATAAACATTGCTTAATGGAGTTTTTGGCATGTTGGATTTTAATTCATTAAGACATTATTTTTTCCTCTTAAAGGACCTCCTATGATCAATAGAACCTCACTGTGGTTACTTTTTTCTTCTTTGCATTCATATCCTGGATTTCTCCTTGAACATCAACTTCTATCCTAGCAGTAAGTTGACAAAAGACAAGAGTACAACAGTTGGCTCCACAATGACCTGATAGCTTGTTTCTTTATTGAAAATCTTGATTTCGAAAGTCCTGATGTTCCTATTTCACATGAGATGATACCATTAATGTGAAGTAACTGTCGTCTTTGAGCTAATAGCTGTACCAAAGAAAATTGTTCTGGAATATTCTAAACAATACGAATCAGGGAGTCAGCAGGGCTCTCCACTTTGAATCGCTCCTCTGTCACTTCCCTCCACCATGTTCCTACTCTTTCTCTCAGTCATGCTGTAATGAATGACCCCGTCTCCCCTTTTCAGCTCAGGGCTGAACTTAGTCAACTGTCACTTTCTCAAACTTCTTAGAGAAAATAATTTGCCTTTGGCTTTGGACACACCTGGTAAGTAACTACCCAGTTCTTGATGTCAAAGAGTTTAGGTTCTAGGGAAGCTAAAATGCAGAATATCTGAGAAAAACATTAGTAAAAAAGGGTACCGAATATGAAGTGATACGTGACCAATTGTTGTCTCTGGAAGAGTCTGCTACTCCCCTGATCTATTCTGATCACTTCACCATCTGTTTAGGTTTCTTAAATTCATTTTGGCTCACAGAATGAGGACAGGGTCCACCATGACCATGAAGTCAAGGCATCGGGAACTTGAAGCCCCTGCTTACATGGGATCCAAGTCAGAAAGAAGTGAACTATGAGTGTTCATTCTCAGCTAGCCTTCTCCTTTTCATGCAGCACAGAAACCAATCCCTGGGAATGATGCCACTCGTTTTTAACGTGGGTCTTCCAGCATCATTTAACCTAATCAAGATCATCCCTCACAGGCATGCCCAGAGACTAACTCTATCAAATGAACTCCTCACAGATGTGCTCAGAAGCTTGATTTCTAGGTGATTCAACTCCTGGTGCATCAACGCTAACCGTTAGACTATCCAATATACCTCTAACACGATTAATGTCAATTTAGACTGAGCAACAATGCATATCTGAATGAAGTCACCCCCCCAAAAAAATAAACTCTCATGTAACATAAGGGCTGGCTCGTTGGGGTTACTGTCCCGCCCAGTACCCACCCCACAGCCGGCAAGCCCCAAAGAAAATCACACAGAGAGTCTACATTAGGTTATAAGCTGATTGGCCCATTAGCTCCGTCTTCCTACCAGCTCCCATAACTTATATTAACCCATTTTTCCCATCCATGCCAGGCACATGGCTGGTACCTTTTCTCAGCTGGGACAGGGACACATGCTGCTTCCTTGGAGATCTGCGCAGGAATGCCAGGGAAGCTTCCTGCTTCCCAGACGTTCTCCTCGCCCTGCCTCTACTTCCTGTCTGGTTGCCCCACCTATACTTCCTACCTGGCCAATCAGCATTTATTTAAAACATGATTGACAGACTACAGACAAGTCTCCTGCACCACTCTCGGCTTCTGGGTTGTTCCTGCCATTTATAATCTGTTCCCTGGTAGCAGGACTTGTGGTGTTTGTTTCTTCTGTAACCCCACTGTCAATATGCAGCCTTGGTGTGTAGTATTGCTGCCTTCTGGCACAATGAAAGTCCACTTTGCATTGGCCTAATTATCTGTTCTTGCTTTTATTTTCAGATGTGTACAGAGTTTCTCCCCTCTTTTCTCTGAACTTCCTGTCAGGTGAGTCAGGATAGTTCTACATGATAGTACCATAAAAACAGTGAACATAAGTGGTGTTTGTTGTTTTTTTTTTCCCTTCCATATTCCTCTGTTTTCTTCTTCTCAGAGCCCCGTTTTCCTCACAACCTTGTCTATTCCTGTTTGATTTCTAACTCTATTCTCCCACCTGGAGCTCTCTTCTCTTCAGACATTTTCTTTATCTTCCAGAAATACCCTCGTTGAACCTTTCTTCTCAGTAGCACAGTTGTTTTTGAGTAGGCTCTCAGGAAAGGGTGGCGACTTTGGAATGGGAGTAGACATTGAAATGTCATGGTGCAATGAAAGCTGAAGGAGACTTATTTACATAGGATTTCTTGGACTATTGTCCTATTGTCTAGCTGTCTTGCTCTTTGGACTGGCTTCCCTGGCTCCAACAGCTTTTGTCATGTTTTTTTTCCTTCTTTTTTATTTATTTATTTATTTTATTGTTAAAAGCAAAATTTACATTTACTCCCCTTGTTCCCGGCCCTCCCACTCCCCCACTACCCCACCGCCCTCCCCCTGCTTCCTTAAGATGGTGCAGGATACCATGCCCTATGGGAAGCCCTAGGCGCTTTTGTCATGTTTTGAAATAGAAAATGGTGTATTTTTCCGGTCACCTGAAGCACTGTGCATATGCAACTTTCAGAGTGCCTCCCAACCAGATTTCTGTGTAACTCTCTTCTAGACGGAAATTCTGAAGTCACTACTGACTTTCATTCTTCCCTTTTTCTCCCTTTCTTTCCTTTTTGCCGTACGTTGGATCAGTTCACAGAGCCTTGCATGAACTAAGCAAGTTCTCTACTAATAACCTATTATCACTTTTCCTTCTTTTGAGACTCAAGTAGTAGCTGTTTCTGGATTTTCCTTTATATAAGTTGTCAAAATCTTATGAAAATATAAATATTTGTTATAACAAATTTAAATTAGAATAGTCCTATAATGACTGAAGAGTGAGAGGAGAGAGATGGAAGTGAGCTTTCACCTTACCTCCAGTAGTATAGAGAAAAATATGGAAGTGTGCAAGGGACCTGTAAACAATACCTTTCTCCTTATTCTGAGCATAAGTTTACTGTGTATAATTGACTAGCAATTGTGCAATCTGATATCAATTCACTTTTTAAAAAATGAAAGTTTTTGTTTTTTTCTGCTTTAGAAAATTCTTAAGGCTCATTAAGAGCATAACGTTCTACTGTGTAGACTAAACAAATCCTTTTCTTCCATTTGCTCCGACAGACGTGAAAGCTTCACATACGCACTCTCACTGTGTACTTCAGCACTGGCTTTACTAGGGGTTATGGTAAATAGTACACAAAGCTGCCATTTCAGAGTTCATGCTCAGCACTTAGCAGTTAACCCAGCTTCTGTCATCTGTAGGCAATAGAGTGTTTTCTCTCTGGTCATTTTTGGTATTACTTCTCTTACTGCAGGAATGCTGACTTTAGTCCCTGGAGACCTTATCTTCAAAAAAAAAAATGGTGCCAGAATTCTTTTGTTCTATATTTACTCTGATTACTTCAATTTACAAGATATACAGTTGCAGTTGCTGTTATGCATTTCTGTGAGCATCTAGAGAATTCTGTCAATCACTATTATGTGTGTGTGTGCGCGCACACACATACCTGTGTGCACATGCAGTAAAAACATGAAGACTTCCCCTTGATGTTGTGAAAAGGAGTCCAGATGCACTCTACTGCTTTTGTCTCTTCTTAGAATTTCTGAGGCTAAAATGTTTGTTCCTTAATTAAATTTTCTTGGTGTGAAAATTTTGGAGACTTTGAATAGTCATACATCTTATTCAGCTTTAATAGTTCTCGTTGACCCCTTCTTTTATTTTCCCCCCAGGAATTTGCCCATTTTGTGTAGACTTTTTGAATAAAGATGACACTGAGCCCCTTTATCTTCATATGTTCATAGCATTTGCAGAATATCGCTGTCCTCATCAGTTCTCTTGGTTAGTTCTTCCATCTCCCTTTCCCCCGACCCTCTCCTTCCTGGCTCTTAAGTTCACCAGAAGTGTCTTCTCAGAAAATAGCTTTAACACTATTAATTCTTTACTTTGGGCTTTTCTGGTCATTATTTTATGCTTTTATTTTATCATTATTTTCTTCTTAGGGTTTATTTTGTTATTTTCTAAATTTCTTAACAGGGGCCTTAATATATTAATTTTAAGCCTTATGTATATCTAAAATCTCAGTGTGACAGTATACTCATGTTTTGATATGCAGTGTTTTTATTATTGATCAGGCTAACTTTTTAATGAACTGTCTTGTTTATAAAGTAATGCTTTTGTTTTAAAGTATAACTTTTCTGATATCAATATATCATATATTTGCCAAAGTTTGCCTTGAACTTCTGATCCTCCTACCTCCACTTCTCACATGCTGGGATTTCAGGCATGGATCCCCATGTCTAGCATAATAGGCTTTTATTTTCAGTACTGGGGATTGAAGCCAAGGTCTCCTGCGCACGAGGAAAATGTTCCTTCATTGAACTTTTCTTTGGCATAGAATGTTCCCGTAAATTTACATGTATACATATCCACTATATGGCTTTTGTGTGGGCTTATTTTTTTCTTTTGAGACAAGGTCCCATGTAGCCCAGGATAGCCCCAAACTCACTATGTAGCCAAGGATGGCCTTGAACTGATTCTTCTGCCTCTGCCTCCTACGTGCAAAGATTACCTTTGCATCATCGTGCCTGTTTTTATCTGGCGCTTGGCAAGGGCTGTACTAATTGGGCTACATTCTCAACTCTGCTATACATTTTTATTTGCTATTTCCTTAGTCCCTGTGAGATATTATTATTCCTTATCCTAGTTAGCTTTGCTAACTTGTCACAGCCTGAAGTCACCTTCCCCATAGAAACCCATGTTGAATGTGTACGTGTCTCTGGATCCAAGGGATGGATATTAGAAAGGCTTACTGCAGTGACCACCTGACAGTGCACAAAGCCTTTTGAAATTGAAGATGTAAGGGCAAACTGTGCCACTTTTTAAAGCCTTGACCCATCTCTTAGGAATGTTAGGGGTGGGGCCTGCTGTATACTGACCACCTTCTTTAAGTGCCTTTGTTCCTTCTTGCATCTCAAGTCTAATGTCTTCTTCCAAAGCATGTGTTTCAACATTGATTTCAAGTGAGGATTTGGGTTTTGTTTTGTTTTGTTTTGCTTTTTGCTGTTGTTGTGCTTTGATGGAAAAAAAATCACCATTTTTGTCTATTTGAAAATGCCTTCGCTTTGTCCTCCTTCACTGTGAGTACAATTTCCCCCTCACACACAGTGGGTAATCGAGCATTGTCTTCACACACTGTAGGTAAGAGTGCATTGTCTTGTGCTTTCTGAGAAGAGACCTGTCACTCTAACACTTACTCCTTGGAAATGAAATGACCTTATTTTCCTCGAGCCATTGTCAAGACATTTATTTATTTATTTATTTATTTATTTATTTATTTATTTATTTATTTGAAAGCCTTAATTTTTCTCCAGTTTCATTATGAGCTGGTTTGGTGCAGATCTCTTTTTATTTGCTTATTGTACTTGAAATTCTATGGGCTTTCTGAATCTGCATTAATGTTTTTCCACCAGTTCAGACTCTTATTCCAAATACTGATTTTTCCTATTCTCTTTTCCATATCTCTGTACTTTTCTTTAATATTTCACATCTGAAACCCATTTGCTTCATTGGCCTATACCTTTAGGTAAATGTGCATTCACTGTTTAGGTTACCTTTCTTCCTGTTTAATCTTCCATTTTGGCAAGACATGTTTAATATTCATAATTTTAAGTTGTTTTCAGCAGAAGATTCCATCTAAATAAGCTAGCTCCACATATTCTTGTAATGCAGAAGACATTTGCTGGATGTGGTTCTTTTACCAGAATTCAGATAAAAATTTAATTATGTTTTTACTCATGGCTTCCTGGTTTATTTGTTTCTTCTGACTGTTTTGAAAATTGAATAATCTAAATCAGTTGTATTTTCACTTTTTGTGCTTGCTTTGTCCACACTAAAAACCTCTTCAATAGCTCCCTTTTAAATGTTCTCTTGTGCTAGACGACTTTTCCTCCTCCTCCTCCTTCTTTTTCTCCTTTTCTTCCTCCTTTTTCCCCTCCTCCTTTTTCTTCTCCCTCTGCTTATTCTCCACCTTCTTCTTTGTTTTTGTTTTTGAGACAGGATTTCTCTGTGTACCCCTGGTTGTCCTGGAACTAGCTCTGTGCAGGCTGGCCTTGAATTCACAGAGATCCACCTCTCTTTGCTTCCTGAGTGCCTGGGTTAAAGGTGTGTGCCACAATGCCACGATTGTGCTAGACTTCTTAGCCAACACTTATCTTTCACTGTTAATATCTTAAAGGAATTGAGTTTTCTAGAAGACACTTGTTATATCTTGTTACATTAGCCAATATATTGGTCATTGCATATCTCATAGCTGTTATTAAATTTTAATAGTTAACCAAGGATAACAGACTAGCCCTCACTCGGTCTTACCATATAGTACTCTCAAATTACTTCCTGTTCTTTAATTATTCTCTATCTACATGAAGGTAAATTCTCCTAGATAAAACATACAATGTATCAGTTTTAAAAACATTAGCCCTCTTTTGAAGGCAGAATCACTTTATGGTCTAAATCAATATCATGCTGTGTCAACAAAAGACTCATAGTCCTGATGGACAAATGCGCCCTTTAGCAAACTGGGATAATGGCATCAACTTGATAGACTTGCTCCAAGGAGTGATCAAGAGATCTCTGATCAGTGGTTGATACTGTGAGGACTTTGCAAATGCTCACTATGCTCCTCATTCTTTTACTCACCCATTCATTCAGCAAATCCTCCTTTTATACTCAGTGTGTGTGAGGTCAGATAGGAATTAAAGTGATGAGGGATAAAAAAGAAACAGAAAACCCACCGTTGTTTCATTCTCCAGGTAAAGTTGGCTGTCTTCAAGAATCCTGTCATTACTCACGAGAATACCAGGACAGTGTATTATGTCGCAGAACCGGGAGCTCTGGACTCATTTTTTTTCCTAGCCTCACCATGGTGTATGCACTTGCTACCTCCAGTTTGTAGTTACTGTGGTGGCTAAATTCATAGACACCTTAGCCAGGAGTTCTGCGAGCTGAGAGTACACAGCCTGCTCACAATAACTACCCGTTTGGATGAATAAAAGGATTGTGCTCTCTGGGTCTCCGAGTCTCCCTGTGCCTGAGCCTGTGAATGTGTTGCTGGCTGCTTCTTCTCTCAGCTTCCCTTGTCAGCTTCAGCAGCATGACATAGTTTTAGCGCTTTCAGTTCTCTTCATGTACTGAGCTCTCCCCAAGTCCAACCCCTGTCTTTACCATGTATATCACTTCTAGCTACCTCCAATTCAGCCCTAATGTATTATGTGGAATATAATGGTCCTCGATAAAGAGTGGTTGCATGAATAAATAAGTGAATGGCAAATGACACTTTTAAATTAAAAATCTGATATAAACTTTGCATTTAAAAATGTTACTATGTTGACTACTAGAGATGCAAACAATGACAATAAGTCACAATGACAATAAGTCACAATAAGGAAGAAATGCAGTGTTGCTTTCCTTTGAAAGCATAAGAAACAAATGAGGTAGATTATTTAGAGGTGTCTGTGATGCATGAATGTTAGCATTGTCTCTAAAAAGCTTTCTATAGTGGTCATAACTATGTATGAAATAGTTTAGTTGTTAATTTGTTCTTTTGGTATTTTGCATGTATTTTCCATAAGTCCACAAAGTCTAGCATGTTTATCAGTTTAATTGTGATATCTTAGTAAACCTGGGTTTTTCATTTTGTTAGCCAGTGACTACCTGGAATTGCTAGTTCTCTGCAAGCACACTACAGTTAGGACTATGGTACTACTAAGAAGGCAGCATAGAGGTGATCTTACTTGAGGAATGACCTTTGGTCATTACTGTTAGGATTATGGCAGCTGTGATGATCTGTTGTCTGTCATATACTGTTCCAGGATGCTCTTCTCTGGGGGGCAGTATGGCCATGTTGGCAGACCTGAAGAAGTTTTACTGATATACAAGATATTCATTGTCATCATTTGTTTTCATGTCATTCCGGTTACATCCCTAAAAGGTAAGATGTCAATTTTCCTCCCTTCCTTAATTTATAATAATAATAATAATATAATTATTATTTACTTATGGTTGGGGCAGTATGTGTTATGGAACATCTTGGGAAGTCAGAGAACAACTTTCTAGAGTTGATTCTTTCCTTTCACTTATGTGGGTTCCAGGGATCAAACTCATGTCATCTTGCTTACAAGGCAAGTGTCTTTACCCACTGATCCATCTCACTATCTTTCCTTCGTTTTTTCTACTAATCTTTTTTATATGTATGTTTTGTGTTATTGTTCATAATGTTTATTATAGTAAAATATGCATTTATATATAATAGTTACAATCCTTTACATTTTTTTTGGAGTGTATGTGTTCAGAAGGTAACTTCTGTGTTATGAGAGTTGGTTTTCTACTTCCACCATGTGAGTTCCAGAGATTGAGCTCAGGTCATCAGACTTGCCTTTATTTGGCAGCCCCAATAGTTAGCATTTTAAAAAATACTGTTTGTTGGCATTAAGTACAATTATATTTTTGGTGCAATTATCACCACTATCCATTTCCAAAATATTTTCATTGTCTCAGTTAGTAACTATGTGCTTGTCCTCCCTATAACTTCTATTCTTTTAGTGTGTATGGATTTGTCTCTTCCAGGTGCCTCACATTAGTGAAAACACAATCTTTATCCTTTTGTGTCTGGTTCATTTCACTTAACATATTTTCTTTGACCATCTACATTGTAGTTACGTATCAGAGTTTCATTCATTTTAAAGGCTAAATATATTCAATTGTAGGTAAATGTGCCACATTTCATTTATTCAGTCATCTGGTCCTGGACATTGTGGTGGTTTGTGTCTTTTAGCTACTGTGAATAATGCTGCTTATGAGCCTAGGTGTGCAAAGATATGATTCCGTGCTTTTCTGTTTCTTTGTGGTATACACCTAGGCTTAGAATTGCTAGGTCATTTGCATTTTTGAGGAACTGCCAGTCTGTTTTCCTTAGTGGCTATACATTTTACATTCCTACAAACAAAGCACAGGAATTCCAGTTTCTCCACATCCTTGACAACACTAATTGTTTTCTTTTGTTTTGGTGTAGGAATGAAGTGACATCTTACTGTGGTTTTGATTTGCATTTCCTTAGTGGTTTGTGGTTTCAGCATCTTTGGGGGCACTTATTAGCCATTTTACCTTTTATTTGCAGAAATGTCTATTCATATGACTTTCTCATTTTAAAAATTGGGTTGTCTTTTTTCCCTTTTGCTTTCTAGTTGTTGACTAAGTATTATTTTTTTTTCTTTTTAAATTTTTTTTTTTTAATTTATTCATTTATTTTTGTTAAAAGCAAAGTTTACATTTACTCCCCTTGTTCCCGGCCCTCCCGCTCCCCCACTACCCCCCTGCCCTCCCCCTGCTTCCTTAAGATGGTGCAGGTTACCCTGTCCTATGGGG
>JAQHUG010000127.1:589064-608870 GCA_028555095.1 Dicrostonyx torquatus | reverse complement strand
CCATTAACAAAGGACATTAAGCTTACAGCTCACAAGCCTGCAGAAGCCAAATAGCAAGGTGAACCCAAAGAAAAACATAAAGATTTTCTTTTTAAATTTTTATTTATGTTTTTTTGTTTTGGTGTGAGTGCTCCATCTGCATCTACAGTATAATTGTACTTAATGCCAACAACCAGAAGAGGGCATCAGATGCCATTATAGATGGTTGTGAGCCACCATGTGGTTTCTGGGATTGAACTCAGGACCTCTGGAAGAGCAGTCAGTGCTCTTAACCTCTGAGCCATCTCTCCAGCCCCATTTCTTTTTGACTAGGAATTATTTATATATTATGGAAAGTAATCCTTTATCAGGTGTCTGATTGGCAAATAGCTTCTATTTTCACTCACCATAGTATCCTTCCATGAATACAGGTTTTTAATTTTAATGAGGTCTAATTAATATATTTTACCTTTATTGTCGATAATATAGTATCAAAACCAAGAAACTCTCTTTGCCAATTCCAGTGTCAGGAAGATTCACTACATTTTCTTCTAAGAATTTTGTAGTCTCATCTCTTACATTTAAGTGAGGGCTATTCTTGTGCCTGTAGCTATCCCATTTTTCTTTTTCTTTGCTGAAAGGACGATCCTTTTTCCTCTGAACGTTCTCAGCATCTTTGTCATGTAACCAAATGTATAGGGATTTATTTTGGCGTTTGTTTTGAACAATATCTACTAGAAGGCATTTCCATATAGAAATTGGAAAAAGAACATAGTCAAATGAAGCAGAATGCTTTTTTCAGAAAGGGGAGGGATCTTCAGAAGCTTATGGGAAAGGTGGTCAGGAGAGTTGTGTGAGGAAGGGAGTGGAAAGGTATCAGTCCTGTTTGGTTTTTTCGGCTGGTGCTTGTTTGTTTGATTTTTATCTCCTCCTCCTCTTCCTTCTCCTCCTCTTCTTCCTCTTCCTTTTTTCCCTGGGATCTTGTGTAGTACAGGCTGGCCTCCAGATCAAAATACAATTGGGGATGACCTTGAACTACTGATCTTTTTGCCCCGACCTTGAACTATTGATCTTTTTGCCCCTACCTCTCAGATACTAAAATGACAGGTGTGCACCACAATGTCTAGCAAGGGCATCCGTTTCTGTGTGTACAATTGCCAAAAGAATACTGTTATGCAATGCAATGTATGTTCATTAGGAATGAGACTAGCAAATGATTTTTGAAAGAAGAAAATATTAAATACACAGGGAAAGACTTTTCTTATTCAGAAGATAGTGAAAAGAAGAAGAAATCTTTGTTGGATAAAATAAAAATCTACTAGCAGGAAACACCAGTAGCAACATAGACAAAGAAAAGAAATATACAGACTTATACACAAACTAACTAAAAAGCTTCCCAACATGCTAAAACACAGCTGACAATCCTTCAAAGAGTAGACATGGGACATGTAGCCAGGAAGCCATCATGCTTTAAAAAAGAAATGGTGGGACTGGAAGGATGGCTCAGCCGTGAAAAGCTAGGCTCACAAACCAAAGATATAAAATAAGGAAATGATAGGCAGGGGAGACTACTGGTAAAGGTGCTTGCCGTAAAAGTCTGACAACCTAAGTTGATATCACCAAAACCCAAGTTAAAAACTCAAGCATCTATAATCCCAGGCACCCCTACCAGGAGATGAGAGATAGATACAGGGATTTCCAGATGTTCTGAGGCCAACTAGCTGTGCTTACATAACAGCAAAGAGACTATCTCAGATAAGGTGGTAAGGCAAGGACCAACACCCAAAGGTTGTCCTCAGACCTCCACATGTCTGTCATGACACATGTACACCTGCACTCACAAGTGCATGCACACATGTACACATGCACACACACACGGAGGGGGGGTGGAGAGAGAGACAGGAAAGGGAGGGAGGGAGGAAGGGGGTGGAGAGAGACAGATAGAAAGACAGACATGATAATATTTAGTTTGTATTATGTGCCCAGTTTCTAGCTGATTTGATTTACACTTGGCCATCTCAACCAGACCTATGAAGGGGAGGTCCTAGTCTTGTTCCATTCTCCAAATCTAGAAGCTGGAGTTCACAGAGAAATGTAACTTTCCCAGGAATGTTTGCTCCTGGGAAATGGTAGAGATAGAATTTGAATCCAGGGGGTTTTGTCTAGATTTTATGTTTGTGGCCACCAAACCAGGGTTCTCAAATATAAAATGTACATCCGAGTCACTTAGGAGGCCTGTTAAAGCACAAATGGGCCCTTGCCCCAGAGTCTGTGATTTAGTATATCTGGGGCAGAGCCTGAGAACTGACATGTCTAAACCTCCCAGGTGTTGTTGATGCTGTTAGTCTAGGGCCCTCACTTCAAGAAGCACTGGTTGCACAGCTCTGGTAAGACATAAAGAGGCAGAGAAAATGCCTCTTGCTAAGTATCAAGGTACACAAACCCTGCTGTGACCATGCAATGCCCACATAAACTCCATCTGCACAGATCACCCCCTGAGACAGTAACACAACACTGGGGGATTAGCCGGACAAAAATCAATTAGCCCCACATTACTGGTGAGTAAATATCCTCTGGGACATTATTGGTTAAGAAGTAGCAGAGTCTGCAAGATGCCACATCTTCCGTTCCCATGTTTCAGTGTTTTCTTCCCACCACAGGAAGATGAGACAGGAAGGCGAAATACAAGTGAAAAACAATCATCTAAGTCAGTGGTTTGCAGCCTTCCTAACGCTGCGACCCTTTAATATGGTTCCTCACATTGTGGTGACCCCAATCATAAGATTATTTTCATTGCTACTTCGTAGCTGTCATTTTGCTACTGTTATGAATTGAAATGTAAATATCTGATATGCGACTCCACAGGGGTCATGACCCACAGGTTGAGAACCACTGATCTAAATGAAGGCTCGTCTTTTGAAAATGAAGAACTGGGGATAGTACCACTTGAAACCCTTCCTCAAAAGTATCAAAAAAGAGGAAAGGAGAAGGAGGAGGGAGGGATGAGGAGAGGGGAGGGGAGGGGAAAGTGGGGAAGGGAGAGTAAAAGTAAATAAATAGGAAAGCTTGTGGTTTTGGAGCAAACATGAGTAGAAAGAAGCTGAGCGGTTGCTTAGAGCAATTTGTCTATTTCATACTCCAGCTTTCTCTGTTGGGATCAGTTTTCTGTTAACTGAAGCAAAATACCTAGCCACTGAAAAAGTGGAAATGTTCATTTTGGCTTGTAGTTTGGGAAGCTTCAAGCCATGGTCAATTGGCCCCGTTTCTTTTTAAGCTTGTGGTCAGGCAGCAAATCGTAACGGGGATGGGTGGCAGTGAAAGCCCATTCAACTCATGGCAGGACAAAGGGAGAAAAAGGAAGAGGGGAATCCAGGAGCCCATTGTCCCGTTCAGGAGCACACTATCAAAGAACTCAAGCCTCCCAGTAGGCAGGTTTCCATCACTTTTCAATAGCAGCTAGTTGGGAACCAAACCTTTAAAGCTTGTGACTTCAGGAGACATTCTGAATCCAAATAATAGCACTGATGAATTGATTTCTTATTACAGTGGTTCTAAATATGGGGTCTCAAACCATGTACCATCAGCATCACATTTGGGATTATTAGAAATGAAGAATCTAGGACCAACCTAATCCTCCTGAGTCAGAAACTCTAGAGGGAGCCCAGCATTCGGTGTTGTAAACAGTCTGTAGGTAACACTGGTGTATATATACTCCAAGGTAGAACCTGGCTAAAAACACTAGCTAAAATAGTATTCCTGGGCCCATGCTTCAAGCAAAAAGCTGGTGAGATATGAGATTTGACCCCACACATGCTATGGTGTGTTCTTGCTTTGCTACGTCACCCATTATATGTTCCAGAAACAACCCACGAAGGCATATAATTTTCTGAATTGAGAATTTTATTTTGGTTTACTTGTAGATTTTATTTATGTGTATTTGTTTGCATGTGTATGCATGTGTATGTGAAGACAGGAAGAAAGAATTACATCCCTCCGCACTAGACTTACAGGCATTTGTGGGGCACCTGACTTGTTATATGCATGTCAGGGTCTGAACCCTAGTCTTCAGGACTATGCAGCAGGCACTCTTAGGCACCCCAGCTTCATGTTTTGAGATTTTGAAAGAGTTAAATAGGAGTTCTTTGCTGTTTCTTAGAACCTTCCATAAGTATTTATTCATGCTAATAATCACTTTGCTAACAATCACTATGTTCTAGCCATTGATCGGAGCCTTAAAATTCATCTAATAACCTTTTGCACTTGGCATTGTTATACAGATGGGGAAACTGAGTCACAAAGAGGCTTGCCTTGTGCAGCTTGCTCCTGGTGGAACAGTTAAAAGAGATCACAAGGTTTTTTTGTAAGAAGGATGAGAGCCTTTATTAATGATCCTACATAACTAAAACAAATTACAGACAATAATATGGGTTTGTGTGTCTTCTTGGAGTGCTATAATAAAATACCAGTGAGTGGGTGGCTCAAGTAGCAGATAATTGTTTTCTCACTGTTTGACAGTTACAAGTCCAAGGTGCCAGGATTGGTCTCTAGTGAGGACTTTCTCCTTGCCTTGAGGACAGCCGGCTTCTCACTGTGTCCTGCATGGCCTGTCCTCTGTGGCCAGGGAATGATGACGCGTGCTGTGATATTTCCACTCCTCCTCCTCTCTTACTTTCTTCTCCTTTGGATGAAAGTCCTGTCAAGATTAGTCATTTCCATTCTGACCAAATTTAGTCTAACTACCTTACTAAAAGCACTATATCCAAACACAGTCACATTGGAAATGACAGTTTTAGCAAATGAATTGGGTGAGACATGATTTGCTCTATCTTCATGAGACCCTAGAATAGGGCATCTCAACCTTCCTAAGGCTGCGACCTTTTAATACAGTTCCTCATGTTGTGCTGACCCCCAACCATAAAATTATTTTGTTGTTACTTCAAAACTGTAATGTTGATTGCAAGATTCTTTGGCAATCCTGGGGATGGCTAGTGTCCATCATCCTGACAAGTATTTAATAAAGCTTGCTTCAAATTTGACAGAGAGAGAGAGAGAGAGAGAGAGAGAGAGAGAGATTGCAAAATTATGATTTAAACTCAGGACCTATAGTCCCAAAGTTCATCTATGTAATATCTATACTGTATTTCTTTCTGCACTGGCTCAAACTTAACATATTGGTAAAGCTAACTTTGAATTTCTGGTCTCCACTTCCCAACTGCTGAGATTACAGTTGTGCACTACCATATGTGGCTTTCCTTTAGCCATCTTAACCCCTCTGCCATGTGAGACTCTGTTGCTTGTTATCTGTGCATCTATACAGCAATAATAAACAATGGTAGAATCCCTAATGATGAGAGTCCCTAAAAATAGGTTGGTTCAGATCACCCAGATACCTATCCTGCTATCCCCAAACAAGAATAGCATTTTATTTTCCTTGTCCCTCGGCATGATAGTGCTGAAGAATATTCTTCACTGCCTCTTAAAGTTCCTCAGTTAGATTGTGTCCCTGTGCCCACAGTAGTCACCTGCTCCTTAATGTCCCCATTATTGGCTTTGCTTCCTTCCCTGTTTCACTCAAATGCTCCCTCCCTCTACTGGTTGGGGTCACCTCCTCACCTCTGCTTGGGAACACATCTGCCTTCAACATTCAGCTAAACACTCCTTCATCCAAAAAGCTGAAGAAGAGGTCTCACAGATCTCTTTCTCCAGTGTGCCCTTCTCTCTTCCTCCCTCCTTCTGATAGGCATCGCCTGGGATTGCGTTGATGCTGAACTCCTGTACCCTCCAGGTCTTTTGGTGCATCCTCAGTGCCAGGTGGGAAAGGAGACTGGCAGGATAATGGGTAGACTAAAGAGAAGAAAACTAATGTATACTTAGAGCCTGCTCTGCACCGGGCCTTTCCAGTGTTTGTAGACATTATCTCATGCACCTTTCTCCCAAACCCTTCATGGCAGGTATCTTTTTCACTCGTTTACAGATGGAAAAACTGTGGATCTAAGGAATTAAGCCCTTCGATCAGAGTAACAGGGCTAGGAAGATCTGGACAATAAGTGTTTGAGACTAGAGTTAAACCTGGCGGTGAAACCTAGAGAGGAAGAGAGGGGCACTGGGGCAAACTAAGAGAGATGAATGGCTCCCCAGCTCTAGAATGCAAACACAGTAGTTTCACCCTGGAAGCCTGGGAGATGACTCAGTAGCCCTTGTCAGCAGGGAGAGGTGGGTCTGACACTCTTGTGAGGCCACCAGCCAACTGAAAGAATCCTCAGACTTTAATACATCCAGTTGTCTTGCTAGATGACATTTGTGAGAGTCATTTTCAGTCTATTGGAAGCCCAAATCAGATAGGTCACGACTCATCTCCATTCCCTAGTTCTTCCTTCCTGGGATGATGCCTTACTTCTTTCTTGTCTTTGAAGGAGGTCTCCTTTTAGGTACAGCTATTCTATTTTCCAGAGGGCGGATGACATAATAGTGAAAGATGGTTATAATTTCATTCCCGCCAAATTGTCTTCACCATTTGGAAACAATTACACATTTGAAACAGCTTGGTGAGCTCATAAGCTATAATCCCCAGATTTAGAGATCTCCCTGTGCTGCAAACATTTCTGGTGCTAAGTTGCTTTACAATTGCCCTTCTCCAATCCTCACTGTCTTTCCTCTTACCCTCCCAGGCTTCGTTCTCCAGTGACCATTCTTCCTTGCAGGGAAGATGATAATGAAGCAGTAGGTGGGCTGACATGATGCCACCTGCCGTCTTTGGCTCAGGATTCTCTACTATCAAACCCAGCGCTGCCCTCCTCCCTCTGTCTCCACCTTGTGCCTGTAAAACCGAAATTATGAATTTCACCATGATCAATCTCACGACTAATTTCACAACTCCCCCCAAAATCCTAGCCCTACAGTCAGCCAGGTATGAACTTACTTCTGTTGGGACTGTGATTCTCCCAAGAAGGTAAAAACGGTGACAAGGAATTATAGAGATCCTGAGTTGATAGCAGAGGACGCTGCATCCCACTTTTTAATTGCACTCTTGTAAGGAGCCCTTGAAGAGCCTAAATATCAACACCAGACAAGCAGAGAGACAAGGAGTGATGGAACAAGATCTAGACAAAGAAAAGCCAGGAGGCAGTCTCCCCAAGTCTCTCTCAACTCTTGTGTGGTGAGCAGGGAATCTAAATGGCCCTTGTGTTCTTACTGGGTGACGGTGTTGAGAACCATGGGAAGAGACAGGGTAGCAAAACATCTGCCATGAAGAATCCAGGCAGATGCCTGATGAAGGGTACTTGGTGGTGATAGTTGAAGGGGATTTCTCCAAAGTTAGATAAGATTCTAAGAGAAAAGACCGTGGGCCCACTAGATGCAGCCTTCAGCACTGGGTGCCAATTAGACTGAATACTTTTCTTATTGCTGTGACAAAATACAGAGAGAGGGGGAGGGGCAGGTACAGGGAGAGAGGGTGGGACCAGGACAAGTTTATTTTGATTCACAGTTCCAGGGTATAGTTCATTATGGCAGGGAAGGAATGGCAGCTGGTCAAATTGCACCCACAGTTAAGAAACAGATATGATTTCTACTATTTGGCTTTCTTTCTCCTTTTTATTTATTCCAAGACCCAGACCTCTAAAATGGTGCTGCCTACATTTAAGGTGGCTCTTCCTACCTCAATTTACCTAATTTAGAAGCTCACAGACTTGCTCAAAGGTTTGGTTTCAAGGTGATTGGAAATCTCATCCAGATGACGGTCAACAGTAGCCATTGCATGGAGGAACCCTCCAGGGTGAAAGAGATCCCTGTAGAGGCTGTTGAGAACCCCAGGCTGAGCAGTAGATGAATTCACAGGCTCTCACTCCCTTTTTCTTGTGTTCCATTCCTATCCTGCATGCCATCTTGAGTATGGGAAGAAACAGGAGGAAGACAAAGATTTTGCATTTATTCAATTGCCATTTAGCACAAGGGAGATGAAAATACTTTTTGTGTGTGTGGTGTTGGGGATTGAGCACAGTCATGTATATGATATCTCAGAGCTTTACAGCTGAGCTGTATGTATCCCTGGACCCAACAAAGCTATTTTCTGTCATCAGATTTCAGGATCCCTTCCCTGTTCTATCTGTGTAATAAAAGCACCCAAACAAGGTTAAAGCAATTCTAGACATCCATGGAAGTTCAGCAGCTTTGTTTGCTTGTTTCTTGTAGCTATTGTTTCTACAACTCAATTATGTCTATAAACTTTAAAGCATGCTAAAAGTCACACATAGTTGACATTTAAGGTATGTTTATACCATGCTAGACATTGTTGAGGCCCATTATTATGTCCTGAATTGGACTCTTCCTTTTGCTTTCATCTATCCAGGTGCTTGAGGGTAAGGACAACATCTTCTATCTCTTGCTTGTCCTCCATAGTGTCTAGTATATAGTCAACCCGAGTTAGCTGGTTGGAACTGATTTGTGACCATAGACTAAAGCTTAGAGATTTATATATCAGCAGTGTTATTGTCTGAATGCAGGGAGTTCCAGTAGAACACATGCTACCCCTCTAAACTTCTGTAGACCTCAATGAGGAGACTGAGCTTTGCCAAAGATTCCTGTTGAAAGATGTGTTATCCCTCCTCATAGGATGCATGATCTCAACTGATGCCCATTGAGATTCTTTAGCAGTCTGACACCTGTAAGTTCAGATTCTTAATTCATTGTCCTGGATTTGGGGGTAACCTTGAGTTCTACCTTGAACATCTGAGAATTCTGTGTGATATCTGAGTTGCTTGTTATCTAAGCCAGGCTCTCAATCTTAGCTGTTCCATGGAATCACCTGGGGGTTTCTGTTTTTTTTAAAAAAAAAAAAAAAAACCTGCCACCTGCATCTACCCCGGAGATCCTTATGCCATTGTTCTGGGTACATAGCCTGGGTACTGGGCTTCCTTAATGTGATCTAAGTGATTCTAGCAGGACCTGGAGCCACTCATCTCTGTGACCCCATCTGAAGGATGGCTCCTATTCACAGTTCCAGTTATGAAAGTGAAAACATTTCAAAGTCTTTTTCTTTAGACTGGGATGGAGACTGAATCCAGGGCTTTGATCACACTAAACAAATGCGCTACCACTGCTCTATGTCCCCAGTCCCAAAGCCATATGTAGCAGGCTTTCTTGGACCAACAGCCCCCAAATCATGACACGGAGACTTATTATTAGTTATGAATGCCCAACCTTAGCTTAGGCTTGTCCCACTAGCTTTTTTTTTTTTTTTTTTTTTTTTGGTTTTTCGAGACAGGGTTTTTCTGTGGCTTTGGAGCCTGCGCTGGAACTACCTCTTGTAGACCAGGCTGGTCTCGAACTCACAAAGATCAGCCTGCCTCTGCTTCCCAAGTGCTGGGATTAAAAGCGTGTGCCACCACCTCCCGGCTTTTTTTCTTTTTCTTTTTGATCCCACTAGCTCTTATAACTTATTTTAACCTGTTTCTCTTCATCTGTGTTTTCCCTTAGGACTTTTTAACCTTTATTTTATTCTGCATGCCCACTTTCCTGCTTTCTCCATGTCTGGCTGATCCCTGTCATCTCCCTCTCTTTCTCCCTCATCCTCTCTGGAGCCTAGATTCCTCCTCCTACTTATTCTCTCTGCCCACCAGCCCCACCTATCCCTCTACTGCCTAGCTATTGGCCATTTAGCATTTTATTAGACCAATCAGGTGCCTTAGATAGGCAAGGTAAAACAAATGCAACACATCTTTACATAGTTAAACAAATACTCTGTTCTCCAACAGCCATATAATTTTTAAAAATAAAGATTATTTTTAACATGAGAAATTTTAAAGACTTTTAAAATTTCAATGAGGTCAACAAATCTCTTGGCTTCAAAATTGGTAAAACTTCTAGAGTGGCTCTTGCTGGCTGGCAAATGCCTGGCTCTTTATGGAAGTCCCAGTGTCTCTTTGTGTAATTCAGTAGACATAGCTCATAGTAGTAATGTTGACAACAGTAGCCGCCACAACACAACTACCTTCTTATAGGTCTTCCTGACTTACAAAATACCTTGGCTCATGTTATCTCACTGAGGTAGAGAAATGTCTCTCAATCCTCATTTTGCAATTGGGAAGATGAAGGCCCAGAAAGAAACAACATCAAGATCTGGAAAGAAGCTCCCCAAAACCCTGTGTGTACCAGACTGCCAGAAGTGCTTATTTGGGGTTTGGAAAGTTTGAGTCGCTTCCAAGTTCACACAGTTGGCAAGTGGAGGTGGTAGGACTCTAGAACTTGTGTTCTTAACTGCTTCCCCAGTGTTTATTCACTGAGGCACATGAAGGCGGTTTTCATATGACTTTGCCATGATTCATTCTGGGATGGATTTGTAACCCCCTCAATCTGCAAAGCACTGGGTAAAAATTAAGAAAGGCCCGAAGGAATGAAACCCATAGTTCCACTGATTTCAGTTATGAGGAATTAAGCCGATGTTCCAGAAAAGCACGTTAGTAAAATGTATCTTGAGACGGGGTACACCCTTGGTTCAATTAGCGAGAGATCTCATGTGAGTAAGATCACAGGCTCATGAAAACAACCCACCGAAAAACGGTACAGATGCCTTCCCAATGATGTTATGGCCACCACGTTTAGTCTTTTACCTAGTGTCTTCTTTGGTCCATTCCCTTTATTCTGCTTGTCTTTTAGAAACTCAAAGTTCTTTCATGGAACTATAATATTCAGTATCAAATTATTTTTAATTTAAGGAGAAAAATGACACTGTAAGTTGGACAACATGCTTCAAGAAGTAAATTTAAATGGCTTATTATGGTATCACTAATTGGATGGATAAGAATTGGCAAAACAGGTGTATTGCCTTCCAACTACATGGACATTTTTGTTTGCTGTTAATTTTTGTCATTAATAAAAACTAGATTCAGACTACCATGTAACAAATATGTGTTGGTGGGGTACAAACAGGAGACAATGAGTTTGACTTACTGAGGAATTTTCATTTTCAAAGTAAAAACTGTTTAAGGTCAGAGCCTTTGCTTTGTTTCTTACTGTAACCTCAGCACCTGTTACACAGTAGGCCTTCAACATTTGGGATTTACAAAGAAAGTAAGACAAATTACCTGTTATTTCTTTAACTTGAACTAGGTAGTGTTCTTATGGATATTCTCACTAACCAAACATTAGAGAATAGGTAAGGTTGTTTCATAGTTAGAATAGAAATCATATAACATGCAAATCATAGAATAAACATCATTATGTTTTGAATATCCTCTATAAATTACTGACAGCATATTATTTTCACAAAGTAAAAATGTCCACTTTTATAGAAAGGGAAACTCCATCCAGGAAAGCAGAAGAATTCATTCTAAATGAACAGTAATGGCAATGTGTTGGTTGGTACTGTTGTGATAAAATGATTTACAAATGTAGTTTAACTTCATTCAAAGTACTCAACCCCATTTTGCAAGCAAGGAAATATTAACAGAAATATTAGGATCATAATCAAGACAGAGCAGCCAGGTGATGGTGGCACACCCCTTTAATCCCAGCACTCGGGAGGCAGAGGCAGGCGGATCTCTGAGTTCAATGTCAGAGTGAGTGAGTTTCAGGACAAGCTCCAAAACTACACAGAGAAACCTTGTCTCAAGAAACAAAAATAAACAACAACAACAAGAAGAAGACAGAGCCATGATCAAGTCAGTTTCCCTGGAGCACCCAGTCTCTTTATCATCCTGAAGGATTGCTTAGCATGTATGCTCATTCATACATTGGAAATAAATGGTCGTGGGCATTTTAATCATGGAAAGAGGATTATCAAGACAGAGTCATGGATTGTAAAAATTGCAGCGTTCCAGATCAGATATTCAAAGCCCACCATAAGAGATCAAATGCGAATAAGGGCACAATACCATTTAAAAAAGAAAAAAGAAAAAGAAAAAAGAAATCACCAAAATAAATTAAGATGCTTTTGCAACAATGTTGTTGCCATGGTATTTAGTTTTTTTTACATGGTGTGGTGGTTTGAAAGAAAATGGCCCCCAAAGGAAGTGGCACTAGTTGGTATGGCCTTGTTGGAAGAAGTGTATCACTGTGGAGGTGGCCTTTGAGGTGTCATATATGCTCAAGCCATGCCACTTCCTGTTGCCTGTAAGTAAAGATGTGACACTTTCAGCTCCTGCTCCAGCACCATATCTGCCTGCACACCACCATGCTCCCCACCATGCTGATAATGGACTGAACCTCTGAAACTGTAAGCCATCACCTCAATTAAATGTTTTCCTTCATAAGAGTTTCAGTGGTCCTGGTGCCTCTTCACAGTAATAACCCTGACTATGATGCATGAAGTCCTGCTTTGCCCATAGGAAAAGCCATTAGGACAGAAACTACCAGTTTACAAAGGCCTAGAGGCAGGATAAAGGGTCTTCCATGTATGAATACAGCAGCACGAATTAAGGGTTAAATGTGACATCAAAACAGAGGCAACTATAAAAATGCAGCTTTTCCAACTAAATAGGCTTTTTCCCTCTTAAGTGGGAAGATCCATAATTTCAACCTTTCTTAGTGGTTTTTACCAGCAAATTCGTTGTCAACAGATCTGGCTCGTCACACGGTAGTTACCCTCTTGAGGTCCTGGAGGAACTATGGTCTGTTGCTTTGCTGGCAAAGAAGTTGGGAGAGTGAATCACAAAGAGAGGGGAATTCATATTCAGGCTGAAAAGTGAAAGAAATCCTTCCATTCGTACTGATCGCTTGACTTTTGACCTTGCCACTGTCATGACAAAGAATCAGAGATAAAATGGTGGCTAAGGACGATGGTTTTAGCATTAATCTTATCCCATCATTAGTTTAATGGGCATCAATTACTGAATCTTACCCTTTTTTAATTTTTTTAAGATAGATTTTAATTGAAATAAAATTGCATCACTTTCTCTTTTCCCTTTCCTCTCACCAGCTCCTCCTAGGTACTCTCCCTCCAGCCCCTCACATGGCCCCCACTCTCAAGTTGATAGCCCCTCACATGGCCCCCACTCTCAAGTTGATAGCATCTTTTTGGTTTTATATATATATATATTTGTGTATATATATTTATATACATATATTTGGTTATATATACATATGCATATATGTATGTATAACAATTCACACATATATATGTGTATGTATATGTATGTATATATACATATATATGTTTATATATAAACAAACATATAAATACAACCTAATGAGTCCGCTTTTACTGTTTATATATGGTTTCAAGGCTGACCCCTCTGCATTGGACAACCAATAAAGGGGTTCACCCCTTGGGGGATGATTCTCCTTCTCTCAGTAGTTACCTGTAGTTCTTTGTCTAGGGGTAGGACCCGCAAATTTTTCCCTTTCCACATTAGCTGTCCATTGATATTGTCATTGTTCTAGTCTTGTATATGCAGCCATTTCTAGGAGAGACCATTTCACAGCAAACAGACTTTTTGATATTCTGACTCTCATGATCTTACTGCCCCTCCTTCCTCAATGTTCCCTGAGTCATAGGTAGGATTGTAATGTAGATATAACTATTGAGGCTGAATGGCCCATAATTCCTTGATCTCTGTTATATGTCTAGTGTAATTTTCTGTGATGGTCTCCATTTGAAGTAGGGAGAGACTTCTTTGACAAGGGGGAGGTAGCTATATTTATCTGTGGGTATAATGTTAAGATTTAGAATGTAGTAAGGAGTTATGCTGGTCTAGCAAAATGGTGATAGTAGACTCTTTACTAAGGCCTATGACATCACTTTCCCTGAGAAGTTAGCTAGGTTTCTAATACCAGACATGATTCCCCTCCTGTTGAATGGGCTTTAAATCCAAGTGGACAGCTGTTGATTACCACAAACATGTGAGTGCCACTTATTGCATCTTTATGTATACATATTTTGCCATACTGGTCTTGTCCTGGTTCATAGGTGTTGCAACTGGGTAGGGACTGTTTGTTTCCCTCCTTTGGTAGCTTGCATAGTGTTTTCTGGTACCATGTAAGCTAGATCACAGGAAGGAGGCTTTCAAGTCAGATCCAGCTCAAATAATTCCTAGTCCGGAGTCCCAACTGTGTAGTGCCTTCAACAACAATAAGGGCCTACCCTCAACCGCTGAGAGTCAACCAAGGGCTTCATTGATAATCTATATTGTTTTGGGAGTCACCTGACTGACAATTTGAAAGGAGGTTTCTTGTGCCTGGTATGGGGGTTTTCTTAGTCTATGGTTCTTTTTGGGGAGCATTGTCAACCTAAGTGGTTTAATTTCCTTTAAGAAAACTCTTGCTGGGTGATGGTGACACACATCTTTAATCCCAGCACTCAGGAGGCAGAGGCAGGTGGATCTCTGAGTTCCAGGGCAGCCAGGGCTAAACAGAGAAACCCTGTCTCAAAAAGTGAAACAAAACCAAAACCAAACAAACGAACAAAAAAATAAAAAAAAAAAAAACCCGACCAAACAAAAAGAAATATTAATCTCTTTTCATGGTTGTCCCCTAGGTGGTGCTGTCCACAGCCAATTTGGGCTCTTTACATTGAAGATCTGTGGATCTGGGTCCCTGTATAACACCCCTCCCCCGACTCTCCCTACTCTCAGCTCTACTTGATGTTGCTTATTGGATTTTATAAATGGAAAACAAACTTTATCTCTTTAAGTGCCTGAGATTTCTGAGTTTATCACAGCTTGCAATAGTTTAACTAATACACCTGATTCTGCCCTCCTAACCAGGATTATTGGTATATCTCCTTCTGTCACTGAAGGTAGGATAAGGTGAGATATACATCTTTTCCGCCTAGGGATCATATTAAAACCCAAATTCATACGCCGTAAGGAAACTGTAGGAGTATGCCATGACCTTTACTGAGATACCCAATATCTGAACTAGAGCTGTTGGAGTACAGGAAGATTCAGCAGAGCCAATTATTTTTTCTGTACCAACCCAGGTCACTGTGATGTTCACAGTATGAGCATAAGGTTAAGAGTTCTGGGCCCTGGTCTTTCAGGGGCCAAATTTTAACCTCTGAGTTTAGCAAAGGACTTAAGCCTTGTGTTTCAGTTTCCTTTTCTGTAAAGTGGTAGCACCTATCTCCCAGGGCATTGTGACTTCTTACATATAAAGCAGATGCCTGTAATGTGCCTGATTCATTGTGAGTGGACAAGCCATTAGCACTACAGACCGGCCCTGTCTGTAGAAACCTTTTTGTGATGAGGAAGTCTTCTCTATCTGTTGTCTGCTCAGTGCTGTGGCCACCAGCCACATGTGACTGCTGAGCTCTTCAACCTTGACCATGGCACTGAAGTTCTTATTGTATTTAACTAGTTTAAACTGCTTGTAGGAAAAAAATACAAGTTTATTTGGTACACTACAGGCAGAACAGGGGACATGGCCGTTGCAGAAGAAATACCTGCCTAATTAGTTTAAATTTTTTTTATTATGTATATAGTATTCTGTCTGCATGTATGCCTGCATGGCCAGAAGAGGGCACCAGATCTCACTGCAGATGGTTGTGAGCCACCATGCAGTTTCTGGGAACTGAACTCAGGACCTTTGGAAGAGCAAGCAGTGAGCTTGCTTAACCACTGAGCCATCTCTCCAGCCCTTAAATTTTAATTGTCACATGGGAACGAGTGGCTGCCATGTTGGACAGCACAACTATAAACTATATAATCTAATTGTCATCGAATTTTTCTGTTTCAAACTAATTAAGCTGGAGTCAAATCAAAATGAACAACTAAGTCAGGATCTCTCTCTCTGTCTCTCTCTGTCTCTCTCTCTGTCTCTCTCTCTCTCTCTCTCTCTCTCTCTCTCTCTCTCTCTCTCTCCTTTTCCTTTACCCTTCCCAAAGGCATCTGCTACAGGGATTTAACTGAATCAAACTGTGAGCACTGGTTGAAATTTCATGAAACTGCTTTCCTCAACAGCTGGCACTGGTACTTAACATTAATAGGGTGGGGAGTTGGGAAAGGAGAACAAGAAGAGCTGGAAGCCACAGGGTATGAACTGTAGTATATGGGAACCAAATGAACCTCATGTTAGTGTTGCCTTTTACCTGGGTAAATGTGGATGTCCCACAGAAATGTGACCGTTCATCACAAAGCTAAGCATCCATCTGCCTGAGGCACTGCACATCTGAAAGAGCCATGGAAAAGGCCTCATCATAGGCATCTTAGCTCCCCTTATAGTAACCATATGAAGCTCTCATGATATTTGTCAGTGTGCGTAAGCTACAGATTGGCTGATGCCTTGTGCCTGCTCAGTTCTGGAAGCTAAAGGAAAGGCATGGGCTAGTTGTGTGTAAAGCTGAAGAAACAGTAAGAGTTGGGCCCTGGAGGATCAACCACACATTTCACCTTCTTTCCCATCATGGTGAAAGCCCACCTAGAATGGCTAACTATTTTCTCTCCAGGAACTTCCATCAGCTAAGAGCTAAAGTTTTCTTTAGTGATGTCATTATTAATCTTCTAATAAATATATGATGTAAGAGTACTTATTGAGCAGTGTGATGTGAGACAGTCACAGATCAAGTAAACAAGTATTGAATGTGCCAAATTAGATATGCTCTTATTAATTTTTTTGCCTGTATAGTAAAATCTGGAAAGGTGGTCTCTGGAAGACTGTTGTTCCAAGTTTTTGAAAAGTCAACAGAACAACAAAAAGAATAGTGCCTGGGTGTGGTGGCTTGTTTGTAATCATCTCTCTATGGAATAGTAATTCAATCTGGAGGAGTTTCAGTTGGGTAAAAAGTATTCATGCAAGGGGGCCTAGCTGTATCTTTTATAGAGTCACTTCTGGAAGAGAAAGTCTTGTTCTCATCCAACTTGAGAGATGGTGTGTTGGAAGACTCATTGGCATTGCCACATCTTTAAGACAGCTATCTCACATTAGAAAACATAATGTCTACCACGCTGTCAAACAGCAGAGAGGAACATGAATTCAGCAGCACTCAGATATGGCCTTCCAAGACTTGGGTCCAGGTAGTTTATTTGGAAAGTGGTGTCAGGGACTAGAGAGACGACATTAAGCAAAGAGGAAGAGTCCTTTGTGGGTACCGTATTGAAGTTATCACTCTAGGCAATGGGGTTCATAATTGTGGGTTTTTCACATTGATTTGGTATGAATTTGCATGGACAGTTCAGCACACATTTTCAAGATCCACTACATGATCTCTCTGCTGTGATCATCAGACATAACTACTAATCCATACAGCACATTCTGAGTACCAATCATCCAAGAAGTCTTCTCAAGCCTTTATGGGCTCTGCCTAGATCAGTTTCCCTCATTCTCAGGTCCATTCTTTCTCTCTGATGCTTTGCAACACAGAGCATAATAACCCCAATATGTAGTAATGAAAAAGAAACTGGAGTGCATAAGGAAAGGAAAAGGTGTGTGTGTGTGTGTGTGTGTGTGTGTGTGTGTGTGTGTGTTTCCTTCTCTGATTGACTTACCCATATCCCTAATCATGTATTTGCCTCCTCCCTGATTCCCTTCTCATTGGGTGCACTTGCCCCCATCCCTCCATGGTCTCAGCTTCTGCTTCCTGTTTCTATCTCCACCCCTAGAAGACTGGTCCATCCCTCTACTTTTCCACTATTTCTCTAAGTTAATTTTCTCCTCTTTATCTACCTGTCATAAGTTTATAACTTTACTCCTGGATAATAGAGATTTCTTTTTCAGTTAAGTATGTATGCATGTTAAGTATTTTGATGCTAAAAGTCAAACCCAGGGCCTTGCACATGGTAGGCAAGTACTCTACTGTGATAAAGATTTCTTAATAATTTTTTTAGTCAAAATAAAGATTTTTTTTTTGGTTTTTTGAGTCAGGGTTTCTCTGTGTAATAGCCCTAGCTCTCCCAGAACTAGCTCTTGTAGATCAGACTGGCCTCGAACTCACAGAGATCTACCTGCATCTCCATCCTGAGTGTTGGGATTAAAGATGTATGCCATCACACCCAGGTTAATAAAGACATTTTGGATAATTACACAATGCATGACACTGGCCTGAACTTCTGGAGGATAATAGACAAAACATCAAGCTGCCTAGCATCTAATTGGAAAACACGGCATATCATATGCTGATGGTTAGAATGCCCCCCAACTCATGTTGACATTTATTTGTCTTTGTGACATTATGGAGAGGTGGGACATTATGCATATTTTGCTTGCATGTATGTATATGCACCAGCATGCGTATTTGCTGCCCATGGAGGATAGGAGCAATGCCAGCCTGCATCTGTAGCCAAAGAACACTTCAGAGGGCCCAAGAATCGCCATAAAGTGTCACCATCTAAAACTTCCAGTTTTAAAAGGCAGAGTTAAAATTTACATGTGGAAAGGACATTACGGATGTAATTAGCATTAAAGACCATGAGATGTGGATATTATCCTAGATTGCCCAGATGAACCCAGTGAGTTTTTAAGTGACAGGATGATAGCCCATGAGACCTTCCCTACTCTATCCTGTCACTCTGGGTTTGAAGACAGACAAATGTGACAAGAGTCAAGAAACATGACTCTGAGATTTAGAAGGACCCTCAGTCTACAGCCAGGAAGAAAATAAGGACCTCAGTCCTACAACTACGAAAAAACCAGTTTGCCAATAACCCAAATAAGCAGGAGGTGGATTCACCTCCAGGGCTTCCAGATAGGACTGTAGCTTGTCATCAACTTGATTTTCATCCGGGGGTCCTGATAATCAATTCATATTTGTAAGCCACTAACTTCATGGCAATTTGCTAGAACAGTAATGCAAGAAGAAATTAATTCACTTAAATTTTCGACTTGAATTACTTAGCCATTGTTAACAGCAAAACTAAGTTCAAGAATAGAACAAATATCAAAATGATATAGGGTGATGAAGGCTGAGTTCTAGGCTGCATTGAGTTGGCAGTACTGACACCTCGCTAGAACCTGTGACGCTAGAGTTTGGGAAGTGGTGGCAATAGTATTGAAAACAAGTGCTGAGGAGGCGATATAGGGAAGGAGTCTTCATCCATGAAGCTATTTACTTGAATTTTCTATTCTCCAGGCTCTGTTTGGCTTACCATTATAAACTTATTCTCACCATAATTGGAATATATGGACTTTATTTTTGAAAACTCATCAGAAAAAAATTCATCAGAGCATCTTATTAAGTAAATTTTACACAGATTCCAATAATTTTGTTTATGGGTTTAAATCAAGACTTCAATAAATTGGCAATAGTTTAAGATTTGCTCTATAGGTTTCCAAAGAAAAAAGTCTGATTAAAAAACTTATTTTCTTCCTTTCTTTGTTTACAAAACTTTTGTTTGTTTGTTTTTGTTTTTTGAGACAGGGTTTGTCTATAGATTGGGAGCCTGTCCTGGAACTTGCTCTGTAGACCAAGCTGACCTCAAACTCACAGAGATCTGCCTGCCTCTGCCTCTCAAGTGCTGGGATTAAAGGCGTGCACCACTACCACCCAGCACTTATGAATCTTTTTAACACTGGAAATATTTTATCTCCTAAGCGTGGCATGAAGTTCAAATACATGACTAATTGGAAGCGACAACCCCATCATTATTGCAAGTGGGAAATGAATGGGGGCAAACCCTCAAAGAAACCCAGACTAGTACTCAGGAAAACATAAGACATGTGGGGAAATGGCTATATTGGACCATGAAGGATGATGTAGTTCTGAGACATAGAAAAAAATAAACTGATATCCAAAGGGAAAACAATGCCAAAAGAAAAAGAAAAGGATAACAAATTTTATTTTTTTTGAATGCAGTCTTTTTTTTTTTACTGATCCCATAACTATTTTTTTATTATTGTTAAAAGAAGAATTTACATTTACTCCACTTGTTCCCGGCCCTCCCGCTCCCCCACTACCCCACC
>JAQHUG010000127.1:503402-587793 GCA_028555095.1 Dicrostonyx torquatus | reverse complement strand
GTCAGTTCAGGCACCCCCTCCTCTGCTGCCCAACTACCTAGCTGGTGATATCCCTGGGAACACCTGGGATCTCCTCTAGAGACAAGTCTCTTGCCAATCCCAAAATGACTCCCTTAATGTAGATATCTTATTCCCTTCTCCAATATCTACCCTTCCTCTATCTCCACCCCCCACCACCCTCAGGCTCTCAATTAATCTGCAACTCTGTGTCTGGTTTCAGGGTACCATACACCCTTTCCTTGCCTTCGTAGGCTTACTGTCTGAGTTTGGCTGAAGCTCATTGTTTGGGCTAGGCTGTTTGGCCAGTGAGCTTCCAGGATCTTTCTGTCTCTACCCCATAACCCTGGAGCTGCAGGCACATCTGACCATGCTGGATTTTTATGTAGATGCTGGGAATGGAATCTAGGTCTTGTAGTACAGCATGTGCTGTGAATCACTGAGCCATTTCTCCAGCCCCAAGCATGTATTGCTTTCCTGCACAGAAAAAATAAAACTGCTTTTCTTTAAAGGGATCTGAGCATTTTCCCAAAATAAATAACTCAGCAGTTCTTGTAGTTTATTCACCCAAAGGTGGCTGATTTAGTTCAACTCAGAAGAGATGACTTAATAGGTCAAAAAGTCTGTGCTAAAATATAAGCATAGTTAATAAACTTTAATTAGTCCAGATGTGCACTTTTCCTATATATTCAGTGAACATTAAATAACAGCTTAAAGTCTTAGCCATCTCCTTAGTGTGAAGTGTACATTACACATTTATACATTATACAACATCATATATAGAACACAATAAATAGTTAAAAGTAGAGGACACGAGGAGATGGTTTAGTGTGTAAGAGTGCTTGCTATGAAAGCAAGAGGACCTGAGTTGAAATCCCCAGTAGCACAGATGTGCCTATAGGCCCAGTGTTGGGAAGCAGACACAAGTAGATGCCAGGAGTTCACTGGCTAATCAGCCTAGCCCAAACAACGAGCTTCAGATTCAGTGAAGAGCCCTGTCTCTAAATAGATGGCTGGCTGGATAGATGGATGATAAAGTAGAGTGGGATAGAGGACACAAGATATTCTCCTCGGCCGGGCGGTGGTGGCACAGGCCTTTAATCCCAGCACTCGGGAGGCAGAGGCAGGCGGATCTTTGTGAGTTCGAGACCAGCCTGGTCTACAAGAGCTAGTTCCAGCGCAGGCTACAAAGTCACAGAGAAACCAAAAAAAAAAAAAAAAAAAAGATATTCTCCTCTGGCTTCTGCATAAACTTGCATGGGTACCTACATGCACATGTGTGTATTACACACACACACACACACACACACACACACAAGAGTTAAAAACTGGGAGTATTACTTCACTAGAAAGCTGTGTTCATAGAGAATTGAAAAGAAACGCTAAAACAGGGTGTGGAAAATAATAGTAAAATAACATGCTGCCCTCTTTTGGTAGTCATTTGCAGCTTACTTTGCATTCATTGCCATTAAAAATGCTAATCGCCTACAAATATGTAAACAAACCAAACTAATGCTAAATCACCTTTTTCCTTGACAGAAAACGCTGGTAATTCCAGTTTGCTATCACCATCTGGTAAGAGTTCTTTTATGACTTTGGGGAATCTCAGGAAAACGTTACTCTGGAAGTTCTCCATGCTGTGTGACACATGGTCAGATACAGCAAAACTGATTTCCTCTAAGAAGCTTGGTTAAATTGTCATTAAACATGTACCTACAAGACCAAGAGCAGACAGGCATATTGATTCTTCCATAGTGCCTAGCCAAGCTGGGGAATAACTCTCTGGGGAGTACGGACTTCACTGGGTAGCAGCTTAAGGGCTTCGGCTATGGTAAGTATTCTAGCTCACAAGTCTGAGCAGCATCAAGAACTTCAATGCGCTAAGATTTATTGCATTTGCAAGATGAGCTGTTCTCTTCAATACACTTCTTCAGTACCTTCACTTAGAGAATATCTTTCCAGAGGCTTTTAGGAACTTAGCACACATGACGATGGGAAGGCAAATCAAGTAAAGAGACATGTGGAACTAGAACTGGGAACAGAGACCAGTCCTCTCACATGAGACTAACAGCTGGAAACTAGCATCCCAGTACCCTGTGGTGAGAGAACAGAGCCTAGGACTGCCAAATAACTTGTGTGAGCTCTCACAGCTTCTTGCTCCACATCACACAAAGGTAGTGTGTGGCTTCTTTGCATCCTACCTGTCCTCCTTCAGATATATCACATGTCCTAGAAGGGTTGTCAATCAGTTGGTATTCTATCATTAGGACTGTGAAAATGAACTTGGTGTTCATTCAACCATCTGAATCAAATAATAGTCGCAGCCATCTCTTATGCATGCACTACCGTGCCTGAAGTCTTCAGACATCTCACTCCTCTCCAGGCTTCCAGTATAGGACTCATTATGTTCATGTTATAGATGTGGAAACAGGTTCAGCAGGGGAAACTTGTTCGTTTTAACACATTCTCTGGAGCCAGTCTGTCTGAGTTAAGCAAGCCACCACCCTCCCACCACCACCACTAGCTTAGATTCAGGGCAAGTTCCTTGATGTCTCTGTGCCTCAGTTTCTTCCTCTGCAATTTGAGGAGAACAATAGTATCTGTTTTATGGGATATTTAAAGATGAAGCAAGAGACTCCATGTACCTGCTATAGGGTTAAATAAATGACTGTCGGCGTGAGTTGTTATGCTATGGGATAAAGATTCAAACCCTGAACCATAAGCCACCAAACTTGTCTTTGTCAGTTTGCCCCCTAGTTGTTGAGTTTCCAGGTTCAGCATGTTAGTGTATATTTCTTCTAGTACAGCAGTTCTCAACCTGTGGATCGGGACTCTTTAGCTGGTTGAATGACCCTTTCACAGGGGTCATCTAAGACCATCAGAAAACACAGATATTTACATTATGATTCATAACAGTAGTGAAATTATGGTAATGAAGTAACAACAAAAGTCCTTTTATGTTTGAGGAGGTCACCACAACATGAGGAACTGTATTAAAGAGTCACTGTGTTAGGAAGGTTGATAACAACTATTCTAGTAGAAGAGCTCTTGACAAATGCAATCATAGCAAAGTCTGCAAAATCCTCTTTGTATAGAATGCAGAGTTCTAGTCTTAACTTGGGCTCTGGGTGCCCTGGGGATAACAGAAGACCCACTGTATGTCAAGAGAGGAAGACAATTGTGCTCTCAGGCCTTTTTGAATTGTGTCCCCATTGACACATTAATAGTCACACATTAAAACCTGGCTCTGGCCAATTATTTTGTTCTACTCCATAAGCACCCTTTGACTTGAATTGCCTAGGCCCAGTCTTATTCCTCAAGAAAGATCTCAGCAAGTGTTTAAAAGAATAAATATAGTGACAAAATAAGGAAATAATAATATGGGATATACAGGGTGTGTGTGTGTGTTCAGCCAAACCATGAGCAGTGTGAGAAAGGCCAGCCAAGTGCTTTGTCCATACCTGCTGAAAAGAAAACTCTACTGGAAGACATGTTTCAGTTGTGAAGTGTTTGTGATGCTCTCCATGTTTAGGTCGAAAAAAAATCCATTGACTCTCTTAAATATTGTAAAAAGTGTGTGGTAGACTGACTTCCTAGCATAAGTGGAGTCATTCCACAAGAAATTTAGAGCTTGATTTATTGACTTAATAGCAGCCATATTTCAAAATGGCTTGCCAAGAAATGGGTTAGAATATTAGAGAATATACATTCTAATATAGAATAATAGAGAATATATGTGTGTGTGTGTGTGTGTATATATATATATATATATATATATATATATATATATATACTAAACGTACCATGGGTTGACAGCAATCATTATAGTAGTGTGGCGTCTACATGACAATATATCTATGACAATAGTTGAACAAGTTATTTTAAATGTTTTCTAGAACACTTTAGATTGGAAAAATAATGAAACTATTATTTATTTTATTCTGATGTGGCTCCTAACTTATTGCCATGGTATTCTAAAGATGCAGCAGACTCCATGATTTTGAGCATTGTGGCACTTTTTCTACTTTTTATAATTATATCTCAAGAATTACTATTTCTTAAAATTTCATAAATAGTTGTTTCAAGCCAGGGCTATACATTGAAACCTTGGCTCAAAGAAATATAATTGTTTCAAAGTATTCACTTATTTTTTTCTCTCTGCAGCTGAATCATCTCTTGTCAGTCTTGTCCCCTACTCCAATGGTACACCAGGCAAGATTTTGAAAATCTTTAAGCCTAGATGTAGTCAAATTTGTTAAGTTTTGTTTTAATTATTCCTTTGTCTTCTTCTTCTTGGGAAAAATAAAGAGGTAGAAACTACAATCCTCAATGGTAAGAATGTTTCCGAAGTAAGGGAAAATTGATAACCCTTCATACGAATAGAAGTCTAATGAGTGGTGATAAAGATTCCTATCTCTAAATTATATCTGGGTACACTAAGTAATCCCTTATAATCCAACACTCCAAAATTTAAAACATGTGAGAGTAACCATTCTGGCTAATTGATAAAATGTCTGATCATGGAAGGAAAATGAAAAAGAATCCCTCTCCCACTGTAACTATTCTAGAAAAATTCTAGAGACATTGATCACACTTTAAGTACTCCATTTCATTTGCTCTCTAACACAATGCCAGCACACTTGACATGACATGTTATTTAACTGTGGGAAGCACATCCAATGACTTCAGTATGTTCTGCATGGATTTGGAGGACAGGGCGTTCAAAGGCAAGTCTGTTTAGGGTGATTTTTATCAGTTTTTAAATAGCATGAAATGGGCAACAAAAAAATTCTGGCTCCTCATCATGCTAGAGAAAAGGACAAAGAACCGCACTATATCCCAGGGAGGTCGGTGAAGCAGGACATTCTGTTCTCTCCCCTCTGAGGGGAAACAGTTTTCTATCTTATTTTGATCAAACCACAACACTTCTCAGAATCTCTTGGTTAAAACAAAATTCAACCCTGTGGTTGGTGGTTAGGGAGCTAAATAATCATGGATGTATCTTATACTGATTGAAAGTGATTAATTTCATAATTTGCCCAATGCGAAAAACCAACAGTTGTCAGATTTGTGTGTAATTGCTTCATGCAGTGAAAAGATTATCTTCAGTTTAGCTTTGACGGCGGTGGTGTTTTTTATTGTGTTGTGTGTCGTGTGGGGTATATATGGATGTGTTTTAAGCATGGCAGTTCATTGTGTTTGTTTAAGTTGTTTGTCTGTTTGTTTCTTGTTGAGATGAGGTCCCACTATGTAGCCCAGGCTAACCTCAAACTCATCATTCTTGGCCTTGGCTTCTTAATTGTTAAGAATGAAGGCGTGTACCACATCCAAATTTTCCTAAAATTTCACCTCTAAAATAAATTCTAGAATTATTTTTATTTAAGGAAATACCTGTAGAATCCATTTTAATTAGATTTTTTTATCAAAAAATCTTCCTGAAGGCTTATAATACCTAAGAACTCTAAACTAAACTAACACTATTTGACTTTTTTGTAAGAACATGCCACTGGTAAAAGCTACTAGGTATCCCCAGGGCTACTAAAGTTGTTATTCATGTTGTAAATTTCATATCCATAAGGTATTTCTCATTAACATAGAAGTAAAAGGACAACTTTTTTATTTTTTAACATTTTTATTAATTTGGGGAGAAGTCCATAAAATATATTTTGATCAAAGTCACCCTCCACTCTCCTCACTAGCTCCTTCCAGGTCCACCGCCCCCTCCCTACCCAACCCCAACTTCGTGTCCTCTTTTTAAAAATTTAATAACCCATCAACTCCAATTTGTGCTGCCCATGTACTCTTGAATATGGAGCCATCCGCTGAAGGGTGGTCAACCCTTAAAGTTGACTCTCTCTCTCCCCAAAAAGCATCACCTGTCCATAGCTCCTCAATTGGGGTAG
Source organism: Dicrostonyx torquatus (assembly GCA_028555095.1). Classification (NCBI taxonomy): domain Eukaryota; kingdom Metazoa; phylum Chordata; class Mammalia; order Rodentia; family Cricetidae; genus Dicrostonyx; species Dicrostonyx torquatus. The sequence continues at coordinate 581,893 of JAQHUG010000127.1, read as the reverse complement.
TGGGATCTCATGAACCCTTCCCCTTCCATACTAGAATGTTAACTGGACTGATCTTCACAGGTAGCCAGAGCTGTGTGAGTTCATGGTTGCAGGAGTCCTGTCATGTCCAGAAGACACTGCTTCACTCTTGACCTCTGGTTCTTACAATCTTTTCATCCCCTTTTCTGCAATGTGACAAAAATATTAGCATAAATGGGTATAGTTAACTCTAATAAATATTGGAGTGTTGCCATGTGTTACACACATAATGGACATTCAGAAAGTGCATTCTCAAAGAATGAAAGTGTCTTCAAATTCATCTTGGGGCTGAAGAACAGAGAATGGATATGGGGATGTTGCCTTGGCTAGTACCAGTTAGGTTCAAAACTCTAACTTCTAGATTTTGGGGAAATTGAAGTGTTTAAAGAATCTTCCAGTAATTACTCTGTTATTACTTTAGATGCTGCTTCAGAAGTGTTGTCAACTTTAAACAAAACAGGTAATTTCATATTATTTCTGGGTGTCATAGCTTGTCTTCTGTGGCTTCTTGAGTTCTTTGTGTGTTGAGGCTAATGGATTAGTAAAGGAACAAGTTTCTGTTGTTCCTTTGCTTCTTTCCCTAGGTGTCCAGCCTTTGAATGAGTGACTCTGTCATTGAGCTATCATGCTGTTGTCACCACACACCTAAACTTCTTATTCTGGCCATATCACGCTGCTTAAAAATAACATTTATTGTTTTTTGAATATCACAACACCACCTATTAGGTGATAAAATGCAGAATATAGGGAAATACAAAAAAGAAAATAGATATCATTTTTAGTGTTACTTTACTAAGAGTATTATTGTTAGTAATTTGGTACATTTTCAGTTTTGATCATATATATTATATACACATTCATTTGTAATCACATATATACATATATATATACTTACCCCATGTTTATAGATTTTTAAGACTAATCATAACTTACAAAGATTTTATATTTATCTTTTAATTTAATATTAAATTGTATTTGTCATTGTCTCTTGCTATTAATGACTTGATGCTATTCCATTGTGTGTCATATGTTAAACATTAAAGTTGTTTGTATTCTTTTAATAGAAGTTGTTGCAATGAACATCCTGATGCCAATATCTTTGCATTCATCCCTGATTTCTATAGGATACATTCCATGGATTGGACACAATGGGTCAGCCGTATGACTATTTTAAGGCCCTTGAGAACTACTGCCTATTTACCTTCTAGGAAAATAGTACCCTGCCTCATTCTGCCAGCAGTGGATGAAAATGTCACTGTACCTGTGCTGAGACTACATTACATATTATTAAATCTTCTTCTTGACACTTTAGGCTTTTTTTCATTTTTTATTATTAGTGAAGTTGACTACTTTTCTGGATTTAGCTATAAAAATACAAGTTTATTTTACAGTTCTGTTTCATTTTCTATGGAAAGAAAAACAGCAAGGCAAACCAAATAATGTATGAAGGGTTATTGATGACAGTACAAAGTGGTATCCACCTTTGTAATTACCACCAACCATTGTCCATGAATCACACACTGAAGTGAACTGAATCAGTAACAAACATACCAAAGTTTATGAAACTGTCCCTATAATATTATTTATTCTTCAGAGTGTCTCCAAACTCTGAACTTAGTCTTTCCTTCATAATTTGCCTATCTTCTCTAGAACACAGAATTTCTCTGCAAATTTGTACCCTGAATTCAGCCTCTTATAGCTGGCAATCCTCCAAATTTCTGAACCTGATTCTCCCATCATCTGGGGGATGCAGAGTGGACTTTGTCTCCAAATGTCTTTGGAAAGATATTCCTAAGGCTTGACTCTTCAGAGGACATTAATATTTGCCTGTGAGCCCTGAACTTGAGCAGTCCTGGATCTACTATGAGCTTGTTATGCAACAGTTGTTGGATCATCTTGACTTCTCTGAGATCAGGTTTATCTGTCAGTACAGTGAAGATAGTACTGTATTACCCCTAAAGAAGAAATCAGGATTCTTGGGTGTAAACTATAGTAGCAATGTTTTTGATTTAGCATGTACTGATTCACACTGCCTTTCATTTCTGAGCCACCTGTTCTTTACAATCTGAAGGCTCTGTTTCTTAGTTCTACCCACCTGTATTATAAATTCATATTTGTTGGTCCAGTAGTAGCGCCTGGAAACTGAAGTAGAATTACACAAGTAGTGGGATGTGTAATAGATATGATCTAACTGGGTAAACATGCGACTCCAAATCTCAGATCCACCCTAGGCCAATGCTGCCTGTTCTGTGAATGAGAGTCCCATTCATTCAGCTGCTGAGATGACTGATGGGATAGATCTTCAAGATGTCAACAGTGTGCTTTTCTTAGCACTTCACTAAAAAAAAAAAGTTACTTGTGGCAAATTGTTTTTTAAGCAACAATTCTGCTCTAATATTTAAATTGCTTCTTTGCAGAAAAAGCTAAAATCACTATAGTAAAAACCTCCAATGCATCAGGTATGACTTATTATCAATATCAAGAGTTTTCTTTTTTATAACTGAAGTAAAACTATAGAAATGGCTGGTATCTGTTGTTTGTCCTTTTTCTTACTTCTTTTAAAAAAATAAAATCTGTTCTTAATGAATAGATGTGTATTCACTGGGTACCTAAGATTGTAGTAGATGTTTTGGTCTGTGTAGTAGTGATCAGACACCAGTGCCTACCCTCAAGAACCTTTGTGTCTAAGGGTAAGATAGAGGAAACAAACAGTTAACCGACAAGAACATTCATGTAGATATAGTCAAGGATTCTACCAGGATGTTCTTTGTTTGTTTGTTTAGGTCCTGAGGATTGAACACAGGCCCTGCCACATGCTAAGTGTACAGTCTATCACCAAAGATACATCCAAGACTCACAGATATTTGTAACATGATTAAGACACGTAGGCAATAGAGGGGCTAGTGATAATGAGGTTATCTACAAGATATAATAAAAAAGAAGGAAAAAACTGAACCTTTTTTAAATGAAGAAATGATGTGCTTCGAAGTGTCCAGTGCAAGTCCAGGCACACAAGGCATGTCTAACAAAGGCTCTTCATTGATTTCAATAGGAAAATCTGATTTATTGCCTGTTTTCTGTAAATAGAATTTTATTGAAACACTGCCATGCCTCTTTGTTTAAATTATTTTCAGTGGCTACTTTTTTTGCTACATAGAATTGAGTTGTTGCAGCAGAAGCCATCTAGCTCACAAAACCTAAAATATTTATTATCTGACTATGCTCAGATAAAGTTAGTCTCAGTCCGGATTTAAAGAATTATCTGTGGTCACATACTAGGGGAGGGGTGGGAATTATAGATAGCAATTCTAGAAATGGGAAAGAAGATTCTCACTGAGAAAGAGCAGCAAGAGAACTGAGGAAAGAGCAGAAATGGAGGTGCAGGCAGAGTCTGGAGGAGAATGACAAGCTTAGCAAGCAAGAGAAGGAAAGCCACGGAAAGCTTTACTACCTGCCATCTATACATTTATAAGATGTGCTACAGTGTGACAGTCAGGTGCTCGCAGAATCTAAATGCAGCTGAAGCTTGCCACTCAACCACAAATAAATCATTCTGACAGAAACCATATCACGGGCACTAAGTCAAATTACAATTTTCATTTGCATCCAAACTAATTTCTCACAGGAACAAAGTCATAACGCACAATGGAAATAAACTTGCACTTGGGCATTGAATATACAATTCTTACCAAAGAAGACATAACAAGGAGAAAAAATATTAACACATAATCTTTTTAATTATCTCTGTTCCTTCACTAGTTTACTTAGAATCTCAACAGCACTTGCCTTCCCCACCCTCCCGTTTTCTGTGGATTTCTTCCATGGCAACAGAAAGATACAATTATTGAATGGAACCTTGAGCTCTTTTCAAATAAAGCAAAAAGATGCACTTCTTTCACAAAGGAGAAAGTGTTTCTCAGGCTGATCTGCTTTTAACATAGCTCATTTAATCTCCCATTCATCTCTTCCTCCTTTGTGTGTTTGTGTGGCCTGATGCCCTGCCCACCACATAACCTTTTTATTTCCTGGTTAGTATCATCCACTAGATTGTAAATGCCACCATGCCACCCTTTTATTTCCTGACTGGTACCACCCACAAGAGTGTAAGCTCCTTGAGGGCAGGGTCTGTATGAGTGACCTCTTAAGACCCAGAAAATATAGTAAGTACTCAGCAAATATACTTTGATTTCTGTAACTTTTGTTCAGGAAGTCAAAGTTGGAACATTACTATTATTTCTAACGTGCATTTGTAGAGCACTCTGTATGAGCTAAGACCAACGTTAGAGTCTTCTAGAATTTTCCTACTTTGGAAGGGAAGGAAGGCTTATGATTCAGGACTAGCCCACTTAAACTCTCCATACATGATTTGTTTCCATGGTTCGCTACTTAAATTTGACAGGAGGAGAATTAATTAGAAAGGTGACAAAAAAATTCAGAGAACGGTTGATGATCAGACAGTGGTATGCCAAAGAATAATAGAGTCACAACCCATAGCTGCGCATCTAAGTAAGAACACATTCTGTTATTCTTGGTGTAATCTATCCAGCCAATTCTGTTCAGCTTTTTCATACTTTTGATCTACATTAGATGCCTTCATTTGCAAATTTTCTTGACAATGCAGTACATGAGCACAGTTATTAGCATACTTAACCAGCTGGGTTTCTTTCTTTCTTTTTTTTTTTCAGGAGTCAAATCCCAGAGAAATATCTGCAATTTGTCGTCTATTTGCAATGACTCAGGTTAGTTCTAGTGAGCATTCCACATTACCAGAGAAGTTTGGTCCTCAGGGAAAATCCTGTTGGGTCTGTATGTACCTTTCTGATCTGCCTTTTTTTTTTAACAAACAGGTTACTAAAAGTCCCTAATAAAATCAAAAGCAAATTTTAGACCTGGCTGAAATTATCTTTCCATTTTTCTAGTCAGAGAAAATAAACTTCCTTAATATGAAGCATGGGACTGTATAACTAGCATTTTCATGTTAGCTTTAAATCCATACTAATTCTAGTAATCTTAGAATTAAGTCATGAATATAGTAAATAATAAAATTATTATTGATTGTCAGAAGTCACTATTTATTTCTAAATTCCTCAAACTTTTTTATAGGACCATAAGTTATATGACTCAAAAATAGGGTATTATCCTTTGCTAAGAGTAAAACAAACCAGACTTTTAGAATGTTGGGCCTTGGGTCTGGAGAGATGGCTCAGTGGTTAAGAGCACTGGCTGCTCTTCCAGAGGTCCTGAGTTCATTTCCCAGCAACCACAAGGTGGCTCACAACCACCTGTAATGAGATCTGGTGCCCTCTTCTGGCGTGCTGGCATACGTGGAGGCAGAATGTTGTATACATAATAAATAAATAAATTTTTTAAAAAAAAAGAATGTTAGGCCTTCGGATATTTACTTAAATGCTGATCCTAGGAGCGTCTGAAATGCTTTGCCATCTCTAAGACTGTCCACTATGTTTTTAAAATTGAGGTGGAAATACCTTGAGAACATGCTATTTTTGAAATAGGAATGTTTTTTTCCTTCTGCCATGGGCCAAAGGCATGAAACAGCCTTTTTTCTCCCATTGATTTGGCTCTCTGGGCTTTCTTCCTTATTAGAACCAATGAATGCAAATGTGAAAAACAGAAAAATATGCTGTGGCAGATCAGAACCGGACTGGAGATTATGGGTATAGAGAAAAGGAAGATAATGATGTATTTTATGATGTAAAGTCTTGCTATCAATTTCAGTAATCATTAGAGGAATTTTTACCTTTTCCGTTTTGTTCCTAGCTATAGTGTTATATTTTGTCTGAAAAATATAGGTAATATTTCAAGTAAAAATATGATTGGATAGATTAGAAAACAAGAAAATCTCCTATTTAAATACTTTGTGGATGAGGAGATTTCTCAGAGGTTAAAAGAGCATATTCATATTGCTCTTGCAGAAGACTGAAGCTTGGTCTCTAGCATGTATGGGCAGCTCACAATCACTTGTAATTCTAGGTCCAGGGGAGTCTTACACCCTCTTCTCATCTCCAAGGGTGATACATTCATGTTCACAAACTCACATACATATATACATAATTAAAAATAAAATCTAAAAGTTAGTATTTTACAATTACTTCATATTGTGTGAGTGTGAAATTTGCTCATGTGAGCTTTCTGTTGATATGTTTCAGGGACACTATAAGAGGGAACTGTTAGCTTATTTAGATTTCTTAAAATAGGCAAAAGGTGTGGCTCAGTGGTAGTATATTTGCCTAATATGTATGAGGCTCTTGGTTCAATCCTTATATGAACCACCACATATGCAAAAAATATTGGATACATTTTATTTTTCCACATTTATACAACTTTCTTTTCTTTTTTCCTTTTTCCCTCTCCCTTCTCTTACCCTTCTCTTTACTGTATTCCTATAATATCATTATTTGTAGGAATCACCTATGTTTTGGGCTGGGACTAATGTCTAGCTCTATTTTGTGTCTAAATCATATTTGATAACTGAACATCAAACATGTGACTAAAATGGTCATCTTGAATAACAGATGACATAAATCTGGTTGGAGTAATGTTTTCCTCAATTAAGTGACAGAATTGACCATTTGTTGTAGTGACTGTTGAAAACAACCTCATCAGGGAACCAACTCTTCTGGCACCAGAAACCCTACAATATCCTGCCAAAAACTAGAAACCTCTGTTTCTTACAAGTTTCCAGTCTAAGTCCATTAAAGGCCTATGAATACGCTGAGAACTAGCTGGCTAGGAAGAATTAGGCTGAGGGTCAAAAGGTGGTAGCTTTTCAGTTGTTCATGCAACTGTGTTCACAGTATATTTATGCTGTGAACATATGCACTCAACAAGAATGTGAGGGTGACAAACTCTCTCTCTCTCTCTCTCTCTCTCTCTCTCTCACACACACACACACACACACACACACAGAATCTAAATATGTTTCCAAAAACTTGATTTTAAAAGTGCATAATTTTATACAGATTTGAAGTATCCGTGTTTTTAGTAATTATAGGCTATATTATTTGAAGTTTGTCTATCAGTATAAAATTTCATTAAATGAACTCAGCAGATTATATTTTTAAATTTGTGTATGTGTGTGTAATGATAATAATTATAAGAATAAGAGACCCTGAATTTAAGACCAGGTGGAGATTTGGGGGGATTTGGGAGGAAGAGGGAAGAGGGAAATGGTGTAATTGAAATACTAGTGTATAAAATTCTCAAAAACCATATTTAAAAACTGATGAATAATTGACTTCCATGGAGCTGTTTAGCTGCTAAGGAACAACTTTTCTCTCACTCATCTGTATCACTGTAACTCCAACTCTCAAAGATGTTCTTTGAAAGGTCACATTGGAACCATAGTCCCCAATTATTCTAAAATAAAAAAAGGTTCAGCAGGTAGAACTGAAAACATCCTGGGCAGCAGGTGACATTCTCTCTTACTGAATTCCTACATCAAATTTACAGCTCATATCTTCTGAAAAGTCTGTTGACAAGCAATGAATAGCCACCAATAGAGGAATAGGATTCAAATGGAAGATTATGATTAAACTGTTTATATAATAATGCAATGACCTTGTAATGTGTTGTATTAATTCTCAAACTATAAGGACACAAGTCTTAAATTTCTTTCTGAAAATTTATTTTTAGTGTTTTTTAGAGGTGAGATAGTGTTTCAATATGATGACGCCCACAATGTTACCCAGGTAGGCTTTCAAGATTTTCTTTAACTGCAATCTTCCAACCAAAGTATATTTCCATGTGTTTAAAGATTTGCCAAAGATTCAGATTATTTGTGATTCTTGATATGTTTGATTTATGAACAACTTTAAGTAAAATATGTCTCCTTGACTTTCTAGCTTTTTGCTAAGGGCTTAAATTCATAATAATCATGTTATTTTTTCTAATACTTATATTTTAGTTTTTATTGGGCCTGCTTGCCGAATAAGAATGGTAATTTTGCACAGTCCTATTACCAGTTGAAAGTATCGAATTACTTTAGAAATTCCTAACAAGAAATACATATTATATATGTATGTATGTATGTATATGTATTTTGAGTCTAATAAGAATTTTCCAGATCTGGTTGTGTTACCCACTTGGGAGAACCAAATACAGTGATACACACCTTGGCAACCTAAACTGAGCCAGAGGATCTAAGCCAAATGTGCTTGTTCATTCCTTGACTATTTCCTAAATGCCTACTATATTCCAGGCCATGGTCTGGGTGCTAGAAATACAGGAACGGCACCATCAAATTTCCCTTTCTATACTGATGCATCTTAACTCTGAAACCTGTCATGAGGAGAGGTTTAATAGAACTGTTTGGGGAAAACCCTTGAACAGAAGAAATACAGAATTTATTGACTCTGACACTTTAAAAATTAATAAAGCCAAACTGGCTCGTCCAATACGGATGCACTCTTGGGTACCCCCATTATCTATGCAGCTTCAGTTTGGTTATCAGTAGTTTATAGAGTAGTTTATATAGGATTCACTCTTTAGGGAGTAATTCTTTGTGTGGACAAAAATGAAACTTCTTATCAGAGAATGTGTTTAAAGATGGTGCTTGTTATTTTCTTAATGAGTTCTCACCTCCAACAGAATCAAGAAACAACTAATGGCACCTTCACTGGAGTCCGGTCTCTAGGCGAACTGAAGTGAGTGATCTGATGTTTGCTTTAAAACTTCATATAAACCATGTGGAAAGATACGGTTGAGCTAGTTTTGCTTTTGGAGACCAAGAATAGGATACAGCAACGTAAAAGATACAGAGAAAATTGGTTCTTGCCTATTTTGCAAACTAACCAGTTATCTGTTGCCAACTAACAGTCCCCTGAGGTTGTTCCCTCTGCTGCTCTGAAATTAAACAACAGCTTCATCTGAATCAGCATTTGAATTTCAATACAACTCATTATTCAGCATTATTGTTAGAGAAGTACAAGTCCAGACTTCATGCAGGAGTATTCCACTTAAGGCCAGCAAGCCACATGCAGCTGAGGAGAGCTATGAAAAGAAGCCCAGCACAAAATTGTAAACATACTTAAGACATTATTAGACTTATTTTGGTAACTCGATTGCATGTATACCCTTTATCATTTTTAAAATATGAACTTTGTAGATGAAAACATTATGTCACAGTGTCAAAAGATGGGATGCACTTCACTATATACCATTTGTTCATATTGTCATGAAACCACAGTGATTCAAAAGTCAGAGAAGGAACAATGGGCATTTCAGAAAGAAATGAAAATAATGTAGGAGCACGGATGGAGGTGAAGAATGAGAGAAATCCCCACAGGGGAGTTAGAGGAGGGAGAAACAGGGCTGGAGTCCTGGAGAGAGAAGGTTGTGTCCATTGATGGTAGATAAGGTGTTAATCAGAGGCCCAGGATGAGTGGCTTACCTTTCTCAGAAATCTTTGCCCCGGGCCAGCTTTTCCTTTGGCTGTCTGCCAAAAGAAACTGCCTTGGGGTTTGCAGTAGCCTAATGAATTACATGATTGCTCAACCATAATTTATATCTTGCTCTTAGCTAGGGCTGATCCATCTCCCATCTGGTTAGTTTTCCTTGTCTTATAAATAATTGATTGCCCCTACATAGCACTCTCTCATTATACCCCATGTCTCTTCAGAGTGAACACTGTAAGCAGTACATACCACATGCTCAATCTAATTGCTTAAAAAGCTACATGTTTCAAATTTCACATCACTAATGGTCTCCTTCATGTCAATTTCTCTCCTTCTATTAACAGGCGATCAGAGCTCAACAAAACTCTACAGACCTTAAGTGAGGTAACTATAGTATACCCTTTACCTTGTTTGTCATTATTACTTTTCAAGGGAGTGTATGGAATTCTGCGTTCTTGGAGATTCACATTCAGGTTCTCCCAAATCTGTCTAATGGTGAATGAACCCATTGCATTGTTCCAAATCTCAGAACTAGGAGCTATGGGTGGCCACTGTGAGGAGGTAGGATTGCTGTTAGGTAAGACTGAAAGTTTCTTCAGATAAAACTTGCAGGAGATTGAGCTAACTTGCAACTCTCTTGACACTGAGGCAGCCAAACAGAGCATGTGTGGCCTGAATATACTATGTTGGGAACTCAACAGGAGCGTATCTCCAGGAGTTGTTGTGGTTCAGAAATTCTGTGATTAGCTCTGGATCGTCTTCTCTGACATTTATAACTGATGAATTAATGTATATATTTTTGTTTATTTATTTTAGACTTACTTTATAGTGTGTGCTACAGCAGAGACCCAAAAGTAAGTTGTTTTTAATTTTTATAGGTATCTTTTCTCCCTTTATGGAAATAAAGCATCAAGGAAGTTTAGTTAAATTTTCAACTCAAAGACTTTCCTCGAACATAAACACCATTGATATTTTATATTCATATTTTTTATAAATACAAATTATTCTGTCAACCTCTTTCTTCTCTCATTTCCTTGGGCCATTGGTGTCCTTTACTTTGAAGCGGCTCACATTAGGTCAAGCAAGGTAAATGCCAGGCAGAAAAGAAGACTTACAATAAGGAGCTTTGGAAAGGAGATAAGGGGACAGGACCACACTGAGCATAAAACTAGAGATGGAAAACAGTATATGCAGGAGTGAAGCAATTATTGGGGGCTGTACAGGTAACTATTTTAAGTTTTGTCCCTTGGCATCCCTAGTTGCATAGTCAGTGACTTGTAAAGTCACTACAAAAACCCTGAGCATTCGAAGCTCTATAAAATGACAATTTTCATTCATCAACTATTCATGGACACAAATTATGACAAGTCTTTCATAAAATTATATGCTGGATTCTTACATACTGTGGGTATCTACTTCATTTTTTCTCTCCAATACTTTCAGCATTAATTTCTTTCTACCTACATCATTAGAAATGGAGAGAATAGCTTAAATAATTAGTCATCTGATATCTAGACTGAATTTCAAGAAGATTTGGGATTTAAGCGACCTTAACATTTATCTTAGGCTGGTTTTTAGAAAATTTTCTATGCTGAAATTTGAAATGTCTAGGGACACTAGGCAAATGGTCAGGTTTTTTTAGGGGGGGGGATAGCAAAAATTAAAAATGTCAAGGTGCTTATCTTTGCTGCCAAGTTGCATGCCTGCAAAACAAACCTGAAGCCAGCTGTGGACTGAAGGTCTCTGGTCTGAAGCATCTGTGAATGTGAGCCTGATGTCTCTTATAATAAAGTTTTGAAGGTAAAGTACAGACTGTATGTATTAGTCAGGGTTCTCTAGAGAAACAAAACTTACAGAACACACACACACGACTAGCAGACTGTGGTCCAGCTAATCTAACAATGGTTATCTCCCACAAGAAGGTCCAAGGATCCAGTCGTTGCTCAGTCCTCAAGGCTGGATGTCTCAGCTGGTCATCCGTATACTCTGGAATCCCAAAGAAGCAGGCTCTAATGTCAATGAAGGAATGAACTTGCTATTGAGAGTGATACCAAGTGGTCAAAGAAAGAACAAGCTTCCTTCTCCCTCTTTCTTTACGTAGGCTGCCAGCAGAGGGTGTGGCCCAGATAAAGGTTGGACCTTCCCACCTCAAAGATCTGGATTAGAAGTGGGTCTTCACACTTCAAAAATCTAATTTAGAAAATATGCTTCACAGCCATTTCGATTTTAGTTACTTCTAGATGTAGTCAAGTTGACAATCAGTAATAGCCACCACGTCCTACAAGGTGGGTGTTTGTAAGGCTACTGGGGTAATATTGCAAACTAAACACTGTAAGTATCCCTTTCCTCACTCTTGAGTTTGCAAAAACAATTACAAAATATAGACACATTTCATATATATATACATATATATATACTAACTATCCGTGCATACTAACATTCTGACTGTATGTATTTCTCTTTACAGCACGTTAAACTGTACATTCACAATAAAACTGAATGAGACAATAGATGTGTGTGCTATGATGGTTACTTTCACAACTGTACAGATTTGGCCAATGGGTAAGATGTCTCTGTCTGCGACTGTGTTCTGTTTCATGTGAATTTTTATGTCTAAAAAGGTTCTTTTTACTGTTTTCCTAAAAACTATCAATATATTGTCTGAAACTATGATTTTAAAACCTCTATTGAGATGGAGGGCTTTGAGTAGAGTATTCAATGGATTGTTGCTAGGCCTTATCTGATTCATCTTTAATCAATAAGTAAGACATGTGTATTTATGTGTACACTGATGTTTTGGTGTTCTTTGTAGAATTTCTAAGGCAAGCTATTTAGCATATGCATAATCTCATATACTTAAGTTTTTCTGTTGCGATGAGTGAACATTAAAGTATACAATATAGTAACTATAGTTACCATGTCACATAATAGGTCTCTGGAAGTCTAACTGAATTTTGTATCCTATAATCAAAAATTCTCCAATTTTTTCATTTGAAATGGTCTAGTAACCCCCAATTTCATTCTCTGTTTCCATGAGTTTGACCTTTGTAGACTCCACAAGTAAAGTAAGATCATGTGATATTTGACTTTCTATGCCTGGTCTGTTTCACTTAAGCTAATTTTCTCCAGGATATGTTTACTTCTTAATCCTCTTGGGAATTTCTGAAGGCAGATATTGCAAATACATAACCAAACAGGAAAAGTCAATAAATATTTTAGTATGTATTTTGTATATAATTATTAATATAAACACAGTCAATGAATTTTATCACTGATTCTAGATAATTACTCTTTAAAAAACACAGCCTATCAGTATAATAATCATATATTATATGAGTCTGGGCTCCTATTTTGCTTTTTATTCTTTTAGTTTTTTTGACACAGGATTTTTCTGTATAGACATGGCTGGCCTGGAACTCACTCTGCAGACCACGCTGGCCTCAAACTCACAGAGATTCACCTGCCTTCTGAGTGCTGGAATTAAAAGCATGTACCACCACCACCACCCACATTTTGCCTTATTCTTGACCATGCATTTTCTTTTCCTTTTATGATTTTGTCCCCTTTAGAACAGTGCTGCTGTTCTCTCAAGACTCCCTGCCCTTCCTCACCAGAAGAATTAGAAAAACTGCAGTGGTATGTAACATACTTTGCTGAGCTTCTCATAAATAATAAATAAATAAATCACAGAAACTACTTAATTAATATGTAGTAATAAAATGGTATATACATATAACATTTAATTACCAGTTGTCTTAGTTAGGGTTTTATTGCTATGAAGAGACACCATGACCATGGCAACTCATAAAAGAAAACATTTAATTGGGATTGGTTTACAGTTTCAGAGGTTTAATCCCTTATTATCATGGTAGGCAGGAAGCATGGTGACATGCAAGCAGACATGGTACTGGAGAAGGAGCTGAGAGTTCTACATCTTAATCTTCAGGCAGCAGGAAGATGTGGTCACACTGGGCATGACCTGAGCATCTGAAACTTCAAAGCCTGCCCCCTAGTGACACACTTCCTCCAAAAAAGCCACACCTACTTGAGCAAAGCCACATTTTCTAATAATACCACTCCTTATGAGCCTATGGGGGCCGTTTTTCACACCACCACACCAGCTAAGGATGATCAAGATTTTCAGACTGAAGCAAACTTTCAATTTAAGAGAAAATGTCTTTTTCTGTTCTGTGGAGCTTCCATTTGGACCACTGTCTAAAGACAGTGTTTCTCAATCTTGTAAAGACACTTGGAAGATGCTGGATGAAGGACATGTGGAACTCTTGTTTTGCCACCTTTCTATAAGCCAAACCTTAGCTCAGATTTTAATTGTTGAAAATGCTGATTCCCAATCCCCAACCTCAGATATATATTCTGGAGCAGAATGAGCCGAGATATACCCTGGGTGTGGTGGTGGTGCATCCCTTTAGTCCCATCACTCGGGAGGCAGAGGTAGGAGGATCTCTGGGTTCGAGGGCAGCTACACAGGGGAAACCTGTTCTGAAAAATCAAAAACAAAAAACAGAAAAAAGTCTGTAGAAATCTGTACTCAATTGGTGATTTGGTGGGGTGTTTTTTGGCGGGGGAATGACGCAGGATTTCTCTGTGTAACAGTTCTCCCCCGTCAGTCACTAATCAAGAAAATGCCTTACATCTGGTTTTATAGAGACATCTTCTCAATTGAGGCTTCCTTCTTTAAGATAAATAACTCTAGTTTCTGTGTCAGATTGACATAAGACTAGCCAGAACAGCTCCTCAATATAATCATCCTCCCTCCTCTTGTCTAAGAGAAGCTCTAAGAACATATTTTCATCGGGTTTCTGTCTCCATTTAAAACTGATCTATCAGAGACACCCCCGGGTGTTTATTTGTCCACTCTAGTTACTCCTCCATAATATGTTCTAAGACAGATGGATCATGTGCAGATAGTAGGTGAGTTCTTAACCTTTGATGACCAGGAAATTCACCTGAGATCCCTTATACTCTTCCCAAGATCAACTGAATTGAGGCATGAGGGTTAACCACAGAACTCTGTGTCCTCTATCTCTTCCTCTATCTACCTGTCTTAGATTCCTTATTTTTGGAGCGAAATGCCTGACAGAGGCAACTGAAGGGGAGACGTGATTCATTTTGCTTTTCAGTTTAAAAAGGGATTCTGTTTGTTATGGCAGCACAAGTGTGAGGGGCCTGGTCACACTGCACCCACAGTCTCAAAGCTGACAGAGATGAATGCTGCTACTCAGCTTGCTTGCTTCTTTGTTTCTTTTCACTCCAGAACTCCAAGTATGGTGATATCCACATTCAGAGTGGGTCTCCTCTCCTCAGCTAAGCCTGTCTGGAAACACGCTCATAGATATAGGATGTCTCCTAGCTGACTCTAAATCTATTCAAGTTGCAATGTAGTCTGTCTGGATATGTTTTTCCAAGTTTTCTAATAGAGCTCATGTATAGCCAAGCTTGAGTACTACTGGACCAAAGCAACATTGAGGGGTAGTTGACTGACAAGCCAGAAATGCTCTTTGGCCCCACCTTGGTTCATATTTTTATCCAACCAATATTTCTTGATAACTTACATGTGCTAGTGACCACTATACCTGGCTACAATGATATGAAATTAGTTAAGACAGATTTCTAGTGTAATGAAACCAGGTGGGTTATGGAACATTTTATATGCCTTTCATCCAGGAACAGAGAGAATGTTACAAGATCCCCTCATAGACATAGAGCTGTAGACCAGTCGCATATCTATCAGTGAATCATGATTGCGATTTGTAGAGTAATGCTAATTTCTCCCCCTGGAAAATATGAAGGAAGCAGGGGCAGAAACCAGTGCCAGAGGCACAGAGAATGTGAAGTGTCCAGTCTTTTAGCGTGAAACCCTATTAACTTGGTGGTACCAGAAAGCAGCTGGGAGTGGTGACTCAGCCCTCGGTACCTAATTGGTGTCTCATATGTATCTCTCTGATTTTGTCCTTTAGTGAACTGAAGGATCCTGTTGTCTGTCTTGCTTATCAGCCACATGGCCCACCGTTATCTTCTTCCAGCAAGCCCTTGCCAGTTGTACCTGAGGCCACCATTTTGTCCCACGTCGCTAGTGACTTCTCTTTGGATGAACCCCTTGATCATGCCTCTGTGACCCCAAGCACACCCTCTCTGGCACAAGAGAGTCACTTTCCATCTCCCCAGCCTGCAACCCCCCTGACTTCCAGTCCTGCCATTGACATGCCTGTTCAACCTGTAGCTGCCTCTTCCTCTCCGCCCCAAACTGGTCTTCCCCATAGCCTGCCACCTATGCAGGCCTCCCTTTCTTCTCTTACCACATTGATACCATCTGTCCCTGAAAAAGTGGTCACCATCAGCGTGCCTCCTGGTGAGACAGGTAAATATGAGAAGCCAAGCTGATCATGGGTGTTGGGATTTGGGCTTCCTACAGTGCAGCTGCCAACTCACAAATCAAGACACATGATAAGGCCTCCTTAAGTTGTCCTTCTGAAACATTTGGAAGACCCAGGCTTAAGACCTCATATGCACCAAAAGCTAAAATGAACAGTTTGGCACATTCTGATCTATTCCATGGGATGATGTTTGGCTAACTGACACCAGTTTCACTTGACTAGGAGCAATAGTATATATGGAAAAGCCATGGTTCCCAGGAGCCATGTGGGCTTAGTAGCATGGGAATAAAGGGAAGAGGGAAAGGAACACAGAGTATTCCAGAGTGTCTGGAACTTTAGTTCAGTGAATAAGAAGCAGGCCTTTAATTGAAATTAGAGGATGGGCTTGTTGTGGCACACACCTTTAAGCCCAGCTCTTGGATCTCTGTGAGTTTGAGGCTAGCCTGGTTTACAAAGAAATCTTATCTCAAAAGAAAGAAAAAGAAAGAAGAAGGAGACAAAGAGGAGGAGGAAGAAGAAGAAATTAGAAAATGGGAAGCAAAGCCAAGTTTAGTATATTACTATGGAACTCAGGTTATGGTTTCTGCTCCTCTACCATCGTGCCAGCATCCCCAAGGGGATTTGGAGCTCCTTCTAAGTGACTTACTATTTCTCCCAATAAGCACTGTTCTCAAATTATTTTAAAATAAATGTAGAAACTTTAGGCAAAATTATGGAATCGTAATTGAAGAGAAGGTTTAATGGCTGAATAACACATTATAATTGAAATTCATTGCCTTAGGCCTATAGTGATTTTTTTTCCATAGCTATTCCTATTGCCTCTTAGAAGCAATCAAACAGACTACCCCACCAAGAGGACCCTGAGCCTATGCTTCTACTTTTAGGACAACAGAAGTGTAACACCATATGCATTGAAGATGCTCGTCAGAGTATAACCTAGTAGCTAAAGAGTCACTAAAGCTTAATGACTCCATAAGAGAAGAGTGATTATATAAGACATGCTACCTCAACACGATGACTGTTGTGCCATGACGTGGACTATTAGAATAGCTGTACTAAAATGTGAGGATACTTTAAAATCTTGATGTGAAGAAAAGAAGGCCCAACAACAGCTAGCGTAAAATACTCTGTGTCCATAATAGTATAGATGCACATGGATAGAGACCAGAAAGGAATATGCAAAATAAGAAATCAGATATTACTGATAAATTTAAGAATCATTTTTATATTTTTAAAGTTTTGGGTGTGGTGTAATTCTAGCATTTACAGGGTCAAGACAGGATGATCAGGGATCAGGAGTTCAAGGGCAGTCTTGGCTACTTGAGATCTTGTCTCAAAAAATTTGATACCTAATACCACAAATACAGAAAGAGAGAGACTGACAGACATACAGGTAGACAGAGACACACAGAGATTTTTGTTGTTAAAGACAGGTTTATATTGTTAATGTTTAATTGAACACTATAAAAATAACATAGCTGATAATCTGACTGTTCACTTCATAATCTATTGTTCATAAAAAGCTTCTAGTAATGTGCATAAAATTCTGTCCAAATGATATAAATTAAATACTAGTGAATTATTAGTATTTATATCACTGTATGTGATGTGGTTTTATATTTTTAGTCAGACTTACTTAAATGTAATCTACATACAATAAAATTTGTTCAGTTCTATGAATAAATGGAATTTTCATAGTTTTATGGCAATTGATAAACATCTGTGGTCATGTAACCAACGTCACAATCACAACCTCTACAGTTCCTTTGTGTCTCTGAATTCAGAACATACCTCTACCCCTGGCCACTGATACATTGTGTTTCCCTGTAGTTTTAACTTTTCTAAAATGTCATATGAAGAGAATCATATACAATGTGTCCTTTTGAGTTTGGATTTTTTCATTTTGTATAATGTGTTGGACAAGTGGGAGCCATCCAAGTTGTTGAATGTATTGGTAGCTAATTTCTTTTTACCACTAAATAATGTTCCATTGTGGAGACACCCCAATTTACCCATCCATTTTTAAGTTCATGGACATTTGGGTTATTTCTAGTTTAGAACTATTATTTTTTTAAAAAAAAAAGGCCACTATAAAAAATCACAACTGAGTCTTCTAAACACATATATCT
Source organism: Dicrostonyx torquatus (assembly GCA_028555095.1). Taxonomy (NCBI): domain Eukaryota; kingdom Metazoa; phylum Chordata; class Mammalia; order Rodentia; family Cricetidae; genus Dicrostonyx; species Dicrostonyx torquatus. The sequence goes on along the minus strand of JAQHUG010000127.1, from coordinate 563,938 downwards.
GCGTTTTTTGAACAAATACCTAAGAGTACGCTGACCACATTATAGGGTCGATATATGTTTATCTTTAGAAGTGATTTCACATCATAAATTCATAACATGACTTTGTTTTTCAATACAGAAGTTGTCAACACCAGTAGTGTTCCTGATCTAGAGGCTCAAGTCTCACAGATGGAGAAAGTGTTGTCCTTGGGAGGCTTAGAGCCTAACCTTGCAGGCAAAATGGTAAACCGAGTCAGCAAAATCCTCCACTCTCCACCTGCTTTGCTAGCCCCTCTTGCTCAAAGGTATGACTTAGCCAACAGAAAGGGTGTGTTCTGCCTGGTTCAGAGAATGAGCCATAGTAGCTGAGCTTTCTGTTTTGAACGAATGAGTTTATTAAGCATATAATAAACAAAAGCAAGAATAAATATTGGGTGATAGATAGAAGAAGCAACAGATAGCAAAACATCAGTAGGGGGCTCAAAACATTCAGCAGAAAAAATTGATGAAAGTAGCCCAATTAGGAAAGGAAGCAAAGGATGACATTTTCAAATTGGAGGCTTACGAACATCTAGCAGAAACCAACTGAGGTTGTCCACTAGATTTCCCAGTTGAGGGGAGTCAGGGGAAAGGGTCTTCTTTGCCATCTCCATGGATGAGCTTTCAGCCTCCAGTTCCTGCTGTAGGCATTTTTATAATATGAGATAAGCAATAGTAACTTCCCTTGTAAATAGTTCATGTTCTAGCTCTTCTCAAGGACACATTGTTTTTAATATACTTTGCTGCTTGGTTTTTCCTTTCTGTTACAGCATTAGAGAAGCAGCCGGTTCCAGGAAAGGGTGCTTTAAATAACAGTTTGGAGAACTCTAGAAATAAACATGCTGGAGTCTAGTACAGGAGGGCCCTCCTTACTCCAAGAGTTCTCTTTTAACAGTGTTTAACAAACATAGGAACTTACCTACACAATGTATATTACAGGGTGCTAAGAGGATCCCCGCTAACGCTAAAGATACTGCTTATGTGACTAGTGATAGCCAAGTATTTGCTCTCAAGGACTAGGCTCATAATGATTTCCAGTTGCTACTCTATATTAGAATGGGGGAGAAAGAGAAAAGAGGACTAAATTAAAACTGCCAACTGTCTTTACAGGTTGCTAAAAGTGGTAGATGACATTGGCTTACAGCTGAATTTTCCAAATACAACCATCAGTCTAACTTCCCCTTCTTTGGCTCTTGCTGTGGTCAGAGTGAATGCCAGTAATTTCAATTCAATGACCTTTGCAGCCCAAGACCCTGCAAATCTTCAGGTACAATCTTATTTCTTATAGAAACAACATTTTCTTGTGCATGATTGGAGTCCCTGTGGTTCCTGATGGAGGCAATTACTGTTGATTATCAGGGGATATTCAGCTTTCAAAAGATTTAATATCTGAGTCTTTTAATTCTAGTACTCAGGCGGTGATGGCAGGTGGAGCTCTTTGAGATCAAGGCCAACCTGGTATACAGAGCAGCCAGTGAAGCACCAAGAGAATAAAAACTGTCTGACATTGTTTTCAGATACTTGGATGTGACTCAGTGGTATCGGACATGTTTTGCATGCATGAGGCCCTGGATTCAATCTCCAGCATTCAAACAAATATATAATTTGCATAGAGGGTCCTGTGCCTATGTTAAACCTTTAATATCTGGATAGTGGAAAGTGGGTGGGTGGTATTTGGTATGTTGGTATGTGGAAGGATGGTAAGGAATGATATCTTCATGAAACTTCATGGAGGAATACTAGGAAGTTAGGGGACCTAGGCATGAAGATGAATTTCAACATATTTAAGAAGTTTTATAACTACACTGCTGTAAGCAATCCTGCTTCTAGTGCTTTCTATCCACCCTTTAGAGGGACTAGGATCAAGAGACACTAAAGTCAGATCACAGATCAAGCTCTTTTGGGCCCCTCCCTTCACACTGAGTTGTGGTTTTGATCACCTTATTGTATCAACTCACATTTATTATCTCTTACTTGATCTCTAGGTTTCTCTGGAAACCCAGGTTCCTGAGAATAGTATTGGTGCCATTACTCTCCCTTCGTCACTGATGACTAATTTGCCAACTAATGACGTAGAACTGGCTTCCAGGGTTCAGTTCAACTTTTTTGAAACCCCTGCCCTGTTTCAGGTAAAATTGTTGCTTACTGGTTTTGATTTGGGTTTGGGTTGGAGATGGGTGATTTATTCTGTTTAATCATCACATGTTCTTGAGCCGGCTACAAATCAATGAAGTGTTGAAACTCTGTAGTTAATTCTTATCCACACACTAATTTTCCTTACAAAAATACATCCATGGTACTTACAAATGGCCAAGCCCTACCTTAAGAGTTCACAAGTGTTGTCTCTAATCCCTATCTTGGGAGGAAGGAACCTTTTCCTACCTCCATCTTATAGATGAGGTAATGGAGGCACAGGAAGGTTCAGTAGCTTGCTCAGGGACACAAGATTTAAATAATTAATGTTATTTCTTCCTTTTAAAAGTCATGAGGTCCTGTTGTGTCAGCTGTGCACATCAACTTAGTATTTAGAGCTCTGAGGTGGAATAAGTCCCACTTCTAATTGCTGTTTCTTGGGAAAGCTACTTTACTACATCACAATTTCAGACCTCCATTGGGAATAATGTGAATTCAAATAGTCCTTAGTGTCCTTCTAGCCCTAAAACACCCTCATCATATTTCATTCCCACTGTCATCTTGCTGATTCTTTGTTGTGCTAGGACCCCTCCCTGGAGAACCTCTCTCTGATCAGCTATGTCATATCATCAAGTGTTGCAAACATGACTATCAAGAACTTAACAAGAAACGTGACTGTCATGCTGAAGCACACCAACCCAAGTCAGGTGAGGAGAGGCCTGTCTGGCTTATTCATTGACCAAGGACATGTTATATAGACTATGCCTATTGGGCATGATTTGAGACAGAAGATGTGTATAAGACTAAAATTGCTTGTTACTCTACAAAATTTTGACTTTTGGAATCATTTCATCCTTGAGCATGTAGTTTCTGAGGTAGGCAAATGCAAAAGCAAGCTCTTAGCCACTGCTAAATTACACTGTAGGCAGAGCTATGGCTACAAATCTGACTCTCACCGCCAGATATCTTGTCTCCTACTGAACTTCAGCTACAATTTCACTTCTCCTCAGAGTGTTGTCTTCAAAACTGCAACATCAATGTCATCTGAGAGTTGACTAGACTTACAAAAGCTCAGGCCACACTCCAGACCTACTGAGCTGCATGTATTCCCTGTCTCGTTGGCTGGGGATTTAACTCATACCCTCACTATATAAGCAAGTGATCTATCACCAAATAGAGTGTACATTTCTCTAAAAAAGTCCCTCAGGTTATGTCTATACATGATTGATATTTTAAGAAGCACTGACCTATATGGGGGTCATTTACTTCTACGAATCACATATGATAAGTCTCCAAAAATCAAGCATAAGATTATGAAATTAAAAATAACATTGATTCTCCTAATTGCTTTACAGTTCAGTAAATTAATTACCATGATTTATCTTTCTGCTACAGGATGACTTAACTGTGAAATGTGTCTTCTGGGACTTGGGCAGAAATGGTAGGTTCCAATTTAAACCTTTCAAGGTCTTAAATGAGCGAGTGGGAAGTTGGTAAATCACTGTGTTATGGCCTTGCTGATGGGACAGATACTGTTCTTGATGCCAACAGGTGGCAGAGGAGGTTGGTCATCTGATGGCTGCTCCATCAAAGACAAGAGGCTGAATGAAACCATCTGTACCTGTAGCCACCTTACAAGTTTTGGCATCCTAATGGTAACATACCCATGTTCCATGACCTTAGATTCTGGGTCTGAGAGATAGCTAGGCATCATATCAGAATATCTACTCTGCTTGATAACTAGAAAGATAAGCAGAAAGCATAATATTGTGGAATAGTTATATACCAGTGAAACTACTCTTTTAATAACCAAGTGCATCTAAAGATTAATGTTGAAATGTAGAGTACAAGTATTTCTTTACATTAAATTTTTACATTTACATTTTTCTCCTTTAAGTGCAAAGGATTTGGATTAGAATGGGAAACGCAAATCATTTACCTTTCATGCACTTAAATGTTTAGAATATACTTTGACATAATTATTATTGGTATTATTATGTGCTTGCTAGGCAAGTGCTCTTTCACTTAGTCACACCCCCATCCTTAAATGATTTCACTTAATCTTCCCAGCATTCCTTAAACACAGGTTGATTTTTTTGCAATTAGAATTAAGACTTGTGGTAATTGTTCATAGCCATAGGACTAAAAAAATGTAAAAGTCAGGAGCCAAATGTCAGTCTTTAGCCTCCTAATCCAGAGCTTCCCCAGTGCACTATGATACAGTGATTAAGTATGTGAGCTTTGGATCAGGCAGACCTGAATTTGAATTCTGATTCCTCCACTTGCTAGCTACTACCTTGAGTAGGTTACTGGAAATCCCCATGTCCTTATTTGTACCTGATGAAAGTGATTGCGCCTATCTCATTTGTTGGTTGAACAGACTATGAGACTATTAATGGAAACTTAGCATATTCAACAAACATAATAGCAAGTATTATGTATTTAAAATGGATTGATCACTGAAAGCAATATTTTATTTCCCAGGACCTATCTCGGACATCCTTACCACCAAGTCAAATGATGGCACTGACATTTATCACATATATTGGCTGTGGGCTTTCATCAATTTTTCTATCAGTTACTCTCATAACCTACATAGCCTTTGAGTGAGTATCTATAACTTGAATTTGGTTTGTAAGATGCAGCTCCCATCTTCATCACCAAATTGTATTACTTATAAACCCTTTCTTCAGCTTTCCCTGTTCTTTATATCCATATAGTATAATATCTGGGTATGAAATGCTATGTGAGTTTTTGGTTTATATGCTTCTGGCTTCCACAAGTTTGTGAGCTTGTACACAGCATGGGTGCTTGGCATGTCATGGAAATTCAGTGGAGGAAGAGAGAGAGAGAGAGAGAGAGAGAGAGAGAGAGAGAGAGAGAGAGAGCCAAGAGGTTACAATCTGAAAGAGATCATAGTACAATATAAGTAAAAAATCAGAAATTAAGTTTATAAATAACACTGAGCAAATGTGAAAGATTAACTATATTAACTGGTATAAGAATATAGAAGAGGAGTATAAAACTTAACTGAAAAAAATTCAGTGAGTGTGGCTTTGTAAGTGAAAACAAGGAATGGCTCCAAATAACATCACCTCCTTCTTGGCTCACCCAAAGAAATCCTCTCATCACTTTTTAGGAGGAAATCTTAAAAGATCAATTTGCTACATTACGTTTAGCTATAGTTTAAACTCTTCTTTCCATGATCTCAATTTTTTTCCTTTTTTTGGTTTTTCCGAGACGGGGTTTCTCTGTGGCTTTGGAGCCTGTCCTGGAACTAGCTCTTGTAGACCAGGCTGGCCTCGAACTCACAGAGATCCGCCTGCCTCTGCCTCCCGAGTGCTGGGATTAAAGGCGTGCATGATCTCAATTTAAGTCATAGTGTAAGATGACATAGCAATCTGATGATATTTTGAAGATCTGAACGTGGCAGCCTATTATGTGAGAAGAACTACTAGAGGTTGTTTAGGAGAAGCGAGGTGACCTCTTGGTGGTGTTGATTACATGCTATTTAAAAGTGAGAGTCTACAATCAGCATGTAAAAGATCCTTTAGAAGTCTACACCTATTTGCTGTATGGTTGTTGTATTAGATCTTTTTTTCTGTTGCTGTGATCAAACAGCTGACAAAGACAACTTCAGGAAAAGTTTATCTGGCTCCTAGTTTGAAGGTTCTGTCCATCATGATAGGGATGTGGGTTATCCCAGCAGCAGGAACTGAGAGTGTTGAATGCCAGTGCTCAGACCACTTTCTCCTTTTTATTCAGTTGAAGACCCAACTCATGAAATAGTGGCACCCACATTCATGAAGCTTTCTACCTTGGTTAGCCTGCTCCCACCCTCGTAGCTGCATCCAGAGAATTGTCTTTTTGGTGATTTTAAGAGTGTTTTTATTTTCAAGTTGACAATATTAATTATCACAGTTCTTCAGTTTAGATTTGACCATTGTTGTCACTTGGGTCTTTGGTTTCTTTGTTTTTTGAGACAGGATTTCTCTGTGTAGCCATGGCTGTCCTGGAACTTGCTCTATAGACCAGGCGGGTTGCGAACTCAGAGTCCATCTGCCTCTGCTTCCTGAGGGCTGGGATTAAAGGTGTGTGCCACCACCCCCTAAACGTTGTTGATTTTAATGTCCCCTGAACACGCACCCACTCTGAGAGGAAAATCTGTGCATATCAATATATACTGATGAATAAATCATTTAAAACTCTGAGACAGCCTGAGGAGTATTATTACACAAAGTTTGCCAGACTATAATGCTAATTTTTTCTTGTCCTCTCATTTTAGAAAGATCCGGAGGGATTACCCTTCCAAAATCCTCATCCAACTGTGTGCTGCCCTGCTTCTGCTCAACCTGGTCTTCCTGCTAGATTCCTGGATTGCTCTATATAATACCCGAGGTTTCTGCATCTCTGTGGCTGTATTTCTTCACTATTTCCTCTTGGTCTCCTTCACATGGATGGGCTTAGAAGCATTCCACATGTACCTGGCACTTGTCAAGGTGTTTAATACTTACATCCGAAAGTACATCCTTAAATTCTGCATTGTTGGCTGGGGTATGTATAAATTTGCTTGTGTGTTGCCTGGACTTCTCTAGTGTTCTGACTTGTACTCATGTAGAGATTTGATGAATGAGCTCCCACTTGACAACTTTTAAAGCAGCTTTGGACTCCACATGGGCTACACGGTCTCCAGAAAATCTTGTTGCATAAGCAACCAGATCATTTCCAAAACTCTCCATTTCTACTTTCCATTAAGTTCATGACTCATGGTGGCACTTTTCAGTGAGCTAGTTTCTGGTATCTTCCTCAAAAAAATGCTAAACTGATACCTCTTCCCGCTGTGAGCCCTGTAGATAATCCACAAGGATATAGTACCCTATTGTTTTGATGTAGTAACACATAAATCACTTCATTGAAGACAAACCAATGAGGTTTGCAAGGCAGTTATAGGCAGCACCCCAATGAAGACCCTGGGTCTAGGAGGTAGTGTGGCATAGCCTCACTTTGCAAGGCTAGAAAACAGCCCAACCTTATTTTCTCATTCTTATGCATATCATTTTCACTGGATTCCAACCATCAACACTCCTGCATCCTCGCATTCCCTTGTCTTCTTCAGTCTAAACAGTCCCTCCTGCATGACAGGATGACAAGCTTTTCACTACATGTCACAATGACTGTCATTATATCTTTGTGAAGAATAACAGAGCACACAGTTTCCCTCACTTGTCTCAAAAAGAAAGTCACAGCACCAGGCAAAAGGGCAGAAATTTTGATCTTCTTTAGAGAAAGCTAAAGTGTCAGGTGCCCTTGTCAAGAACAAGCTCCTCTACTTCCACTACTTATGTATGACTTTGACACTGAGAATCTAACACATGGCCAAGAACATGCTAGGTAAACACTGCAACAATGATCTACAACTCCATTCTCCAGTATTCTATCTTTAAAAAATTTCTTACTTAGGAAGCCATCATGCCAGTATCATTAGAGATGCAAATGAATTAAAATAAAGAATACATTTGATTGTATCAGACACCCCAGCCAATCGATAAAAGGAGTTGTTGTTGTTGTTGTATTTATCAGAGCAGTGAAGCTGGCTGGTTGGTCTTTGTGTAGTATAGAGTGGCAGCATGGGGCTGGTGCGTGATGGTACAGAGGTTTGCAAGGCAACTTGTTCTTAGCTGAAAGCCATTTTAAACTGTCACGAGCCCTCGTGTGTCTCTTTTTTAACAGAAGTACTCATGGACCCTTGAAAAAGCCAACATAGTAGCAGTCACCAACCCTAAGTTAGTGAAGACAGGTTTTTCTTTTATTTTTTTAAATTGTTTTTATTGAGCTATATATTTTTCTCTGCTCCCCTTTCTTTATCTCCCCTCCCCTTATACCCTCTCCCATGGTTCCCATGCTCCCAATTTATTCAGGAGATCTTGTCTTTTTCTACTTCCCATGTAGATTAGATCCATGTATGTCTCTCTTAGGGTCCTCTTTGTTGTCTAGGTTCTCTGGGATTGTGAATTGTAGACTGATTTTTCTTTGCTTTATTCTAAAAGCCATTTATGAGTGAGTACATATGATATTTGTCCTTCTGGGTCTAGGTTGCCTCACTCAATATGATGTTTTTTAGATCCATTCATTTGCCTGCAAATTTCAAGATGTCATTTTTTTCTGCTGTGTAGTACTCCATTGTGTAAATGTACCACATTTTCCTTATCCATTCTTTGGTTGAGGGGCATTAAATAATGCTGCTATGAACATAGTTTAGCACATATTCTTGTGGTATGATTGAGCATCCTTTGGGTATTGCTGGGTCTTGAGGTAGGTTGTTTCCTCATTTTCCAAGAAATCCTCATACTGATATACAAAGAGGTTGTACCAGTTTTAACTCCTACCGGTGATGGAGGAGTGTTCCTTTTTCCCCACATCCTCTCCAGCATAAGTTGTCATCAGTGTTTTTGATCTTGGCCATTGATACAGGTGTAAGAGGCAATCTTAGAGTTGTTTTGATTTGCATTTCTCTGATAGCTAAGGATGTTGAGAATTTCTTTAAGTGTCTTTCAGCCATTTTAGATTCCTCTGTTGAGAGTTTTCTATATAGATCTGTACCCCACTTTTCATTGGATTATTTGTTCTTTTGATGACCAATTTCTTGAGTTCTTTATATATTTTGGAGATCAACCTTCTGTCTGATGTGGGGTTGGTGAAGATCTTTTCCCATTCTGTAGGCTGCCATTTTGTTTTGTTGGCTGTGTCCTTTGCTTTACAAAAGCTTCTCGGTTTCAGGAGATCCCATTTATTAATTGTTTCTCTCAGTGTCTGTGCTGCTGGGGTTATATTTAGGAAGTAGTCTCCAGTGCCAATGCGTTCAAGTGTACTTCTGACTTTCTCTTCTATAAGGTTCAGTGTGGCTGGTTTTATGATGAGGTCTTTGATCCATTTGGACTTCAGTTTTGTGCATGGTGATAGATATGGGTGTATTTTCATTCTTCTGCATATTGATATCCAGTTATGCTAGCACCATTTGTTAAATATGCTTTCTTTTATCCATTTGACATTATTTTGCTTCTTTGTCAAAAAATCAGGTGTTCAAAGATGTGTGGATTGATATCTGGGTCTTCGATTTGGTTCCATTGGTTCTCCTGTCTGTTTTTATGTCAATACCAGGCTGTTTTCAGTACTGTAGCTTTGTAGTAGAGTTTGAAGTCAGGGATTGTAATTTCTCCAAAAGTTCTTTTATTGTACAGGATTGTTTTTGGCTATCCTGGGTTTTTTGCTTTTCCATATGAAGTTGAGTATTGTTCTTTCAAGGTCTGTGAAGAATTTTGCTGGGATTTTGCAGGGCATTGCATTGAAGGAAGGTGTCTCTATAGTTATTTATAAACTCCATTTGATGAAAATTCTACCTCAAGATGGAGTTTCCAAGATGGCTCTGGGTTTGTGGCGGGGGGGGGAGTGAGTGGAGGACCTTGCAGGTAGATTTTAGGAGGGCAGGACCACAGTGGAGCAAATTATTTCTGCTTCTACCCAAAATTTAGTTCTGTCTTCCAATGAGGGTAGAATCATCCATCCATGTGCCAAAATGAAAAGAAAATTTGATGAATAGCTAACCAGTGTTAGCCATGCCACCGGAAGGAAAATGGAATGACCTCCAGTCTTTGTATTTACCTCTTTGGTTGTCAGAACTATGTGACTGATGTTTCTCATGTTTCAGGGATACCAGCTGTGATTGTGGCCATCGTCCTGACTATATCCCCAGATAATTATGGGATTGGATCTTATGGGAAATTCCCCAATGGCTCACCAGATGACTTGTAAGTATAAATTCATCATAGGAATGTCCAGGGAACTAGAAAATTAAATTCTCTAAGAAAATGGAGAATCTAATCAGTCTGTTGGCTATATCTATCATCTTAATAAAATCTAAAATCATTTTTAACTAGAGCCTTCATCATCATATATAATGAGATTAGTTAGTTGAAAATGCCACACTACTACTTAAGTAATGAATTAGGAGAAATTATTCTAAGAGTATACAAATTAGGCAGAGGTATATTAAGACACTTAACATCTGATAAAAATGAAATTCTCATGATATTATATTAATAAGGACATGCAGACTTGGATAACTAGAGCTTACACAGTTCTGAATGCTTTAAAATAGTTTCAAAATACTATTTTTAAGATTTACTTTTATTTATGTGTATGTATGTGTACACACACATGTGTGTGCCACATGTATGTGTCTGTGGAGGCTAGAAGAGGGTGTCAGATCCCTTGGAGCTGAAGTTACAGGTAATTGCGAGCTTCCCAGTGCAGGTATTGGGAATGGAGTTTGGACCCTCTGGAAAAGCACCAGTTACATTTAACCAGTGAGCCATCTCTCTAGGCCCTAAAATAATCTTCATTACCAAGTGTCCCAAGATAAACTTCGCATTCTGTTCCCTGGAGCTATAAATGATTGTGGAGAAAAGCAGTTTATCACTTTTTTAATTTTGTATTTGAAGAAAAAAGTTTTCAAGCAAACATTATAGTTTCCATGCATCACATGGAGCAAGCATGTTTCCATCATTTTGTTTTCCTCCTCTCCTCTTCCCCATCCAGTTGCTGGATCAACAGCAATGCGGTGTTCTATATCACAGTTGTGGGCTATTTCTGTGTGATATTTTTACTGAACATCAGCATGTTCATTGTCGTCTTGGTTCAGCTCTGTCGAATTAAAAGGAAGAAGCAATTGGGAGCACAACGCAAAACTAGTATTCAAGATCTCAGGAGTATTGCTGGCCTCACATTTTTACTGGGAATTACTTGGGGTTTTGCCTTCTTTGCCTGGGGACCAGTTAATGTCACCTTCATGTATCTCTTTGCCATCTTTAATACCTTACAAGGTAAGCACTACAACTTTAAATATGAACTCCAAGAGCCCAGTGGAAATAAAAAAATAAATATCCCTTCTAAGGCTATTTAGTGCCTGAAGATGTACTCCTTGCAGAACCAATTTATGGCTGAGAACAGGAGTTTGGGGGTTCTTAGAAGAAAGGCATTTTACTAATTTTGAGAAATGGTGAATGTTTCTTTGATCAATCCTCATCTCCCTGGAGAACGTATATAGAGGGAATCTGCCAGGAACTCTTTCAAAGAGCCAATTACTCTTCCTTTTCTTGCTTTCTTCCTTTTTATTTTTTTTAAAATTAATTTGTGAAAGCAGAACTCGCACACAGGAAAAGCCCTGATAGCATGGCATTAAAGAGTTTACCACCTGGACCTAGGGCTTAGGTTTGAGGGTTTGATTGGAAACATAAAATGATAAGTGGGAGCTGGACTGTTGGTGGAGCACACCCTTAATCCCAGCACTTAGGGGGCAGAAGCAGGCGGATCTCTGTGAGTTTGAGGCCAGCCTGATCTACAGAATGAGTTCCAGGATTGCCAGGTCTGTACACACAGAAACCCTGTCTCGAAAAAAACAAAAAGAGAGAGAGAGAGAAGTAAATGGGAAGATAATAAACCCAGATACCACGTCACTACAAAAATTCACCAATCAGTCCTAGGGCTTAGGTTTGGTGCTTCAGTTGAAAACATAAAATGATAAGCAAACCCATGTGACCATGATCTTGGCCATGGGCTAATCCCTAGCAGTTGCCAAGCTGCCTTGGGGAGGACTTGGAGGGTCCCCTTGACTTCTGAGCTTCCCACACAGTAATAAAGCCCAGCCACTCTGACTTTGGGACCCTGGCAGTTTTAGTCTTTAGAAAAGCAAATGAGTAATTCCTTTTGGATCAGTGGTTTTGTCAGCTGTTAATTTTTAATGGAAGTGCTTTGGCATTAAAAGCCCAGCAGGCTAATAGGTTTACATTACAGAAACAATAAATAATTGTCCCTTGGCTTCCTCTTATTCCAACTCCTTTCCATTACATTCTTCTCTGCTTGTTTTCATGTTGCTTTTGGCTCCCATACTGCCCTCCTGCGACCCCATCAGACAATAGGTAATTTTGCCAGCCTTCAAAGAAATTCCTCCCAGAAGTATAGTTCTAATACCTAACTTGGCCATAGGTTCTTATTTTATTTGAAGAAAGGCACACACACATATACATACACACACACACACACACACAGAGACAGAGAGAGAGAGAGAGACAGAGAGAGAGAGAGAGACAGACAGAGAGAGAGAGAGAGAGAGAGAGAGAGAGATGATTGGTATTTTTATTTACAACATACCAGTCCCTAAATTAGTATATCCAAGTGTTGTGATATGAAGTATTAAATATAAAACAAAACAAGAAAAAGAAAATTCTATCAAGAGTTTTTTTATTTGATTTGGGGGTTTTTGATTGGGGCTGTTAAGGTAGATTGTTGTTAGGTACCCTGGGTGGCCTGGAACTCACCAGATTGGCCTTAGACTCACAGTGATCCTCCTACCTCTGCTTGTCCAGTGCTGGAATTAAACAGGCATGTGCCACCACAATCGGTTGAAGAAAGGTTTTGTATACTAACAATAGGATATTAAAAGTAGTAGATATTTTAAGAGAAAAATATGTGATTTGCAAATTCACATTAACATGAACTCTATGTACCTGCCTTCATGTGGTTAAATAATCTAGCAAACGTGCCTCTTTTTCTCCATTTCCCCAAAATATCTTATTAGAACATAAATGACTAGAATTAATTTGCTGCTTCTATAAAAGGGAGCTAAGGCCTAGTTTTACAGTACTTTTGAGTTGGTTGAAGATGAACTGTGTATATGTTTCTTTTTATTTTGACTGGTACATAACCACGCATGGCTCTCACATACATGTTGTTTCTCCCTTCATGCAACCAAGGGAGCGTCCCAGGGTAACATTAGGCAAAGGTGTGCAGTGTCCACCAACTCTTGAGGCTCTCTCATATGTACCCCATTAGAAGCAGATTTGGTGTTTTTAAACAAGTATTTTAAAAGTAGGTAAGTGTTGTGGGGAGTGAGAGGGTTCAGAATTCATCCATACATTCCACAAATATTTTACTACCAAAAGCATTGGGGGTCTTGGGAGAGACAGTGTTGAGTAAGGATCCCTGGGCCATATAATTGAGGACTATGGTAGGTAGGAAGCAAGTCCAAAGGCCTGTTCAAACCTGTAGCTAGCTTTTTATGCTGGAATATCAGGAGAAATTTTCCTTGAGCCTTCAAGGGAGGCAGGAAAATAGTAGATAAGTAAATCCAAACATTCTGCAAGCTTGGTGCTCGGAGCAGAAGGCCCAAAGGACCCAAGCAAGGGACCTGGCATAGGGAAGAGACACATGAGACTGGGGACAAGATGACATTGGACAGAACATGGAACTAGATTGCAAATCCAGAGGATTCTAGAAATGGGAGCTGAGGTCTCAGCTAGGATCCTGGGTAGATGGCTTCTACAACCAGGACTGAGAAGGATGAGGGCAAGACCTAGAACAAGAGCTGGTGCATTTAATTGTGGAAATGCAGTTCCTCGTATAAGTACTCTATCTTTGTTTAAAGCTTTGGACTTTAGACATTTTATTCAATTTACAAAAATTTCCCCTTTTGTGCAGAGTAGACTCCCAAGATGTAGGTTTTATCTGGAACTCACTGAAGAATGGTTTGGATGTCCTTCTCTCTCCCTTTAGGGTTTTTCATATTCATCTTTTACTGCGCAGCAAAAGAGAATGTCAGGAAGCAATGGAGGCGGTATGTTTGTTGTGGAAAATTACGGCTGGCTGAAAATTCTGGTAAAGATTTGTCCTTGTTTTTCTTCTCTGAAATCTGAAGAAAATAAAATAAATGTATACATTAAGATGAACGCAAGCATTGCCAAGTTGTCAGATCTGGAAAGCAGGGGGACACAACCTGTACAACAGAAAACGCTCTTCACTGATCATTTAGGGGTTAAAAAAAAGAAAGAATTCTTTCTACCTGGGAATTTTGGGAATTTTGTGAGCCACAGAGTTAGTGGGACCAACTGCTTCTTGAATGAAGCAACAGTGAAATTTTTAGAGTTTGTTTCCTATTGAGCTCATGTTTTTCATTTCCCAAAGTAATTTTGAATATTTTCCTTCATAACATGTTAAGGCTTGACTCACTCTCCCCACACAGGTCCAGGTTGTCAGTGGCTTCATCTGTTAACTGGCCAGACTTTGTATATAAGCTTTGGCATGTATTTAGTTATTTTGAAATTCTTTTCACATACTCCTGGTTGGCTAGTAGAGCAAAAAGCTCTTTTTTTCCTTTTTTTTTAAAAAAAAAAGAATAAAGACTTGTTTGAAAAGCTAGCTTCCTTCTGCATGAATAATACCTTTCAGTACCTGATGGGTACTGGGGTCTGCATTTAGAAAATGGCAGTGTGTGTAGATCAGTCATTGTATGGATTCAAGAACAATTACCACAGCAGAGATGATTTATGTTCTTGTGAGGGCAGAGGGAGATAGGCTCTGGGTTACTTCCTAATTCAGTGGATATTTCCAGACGATCCTGTTAGCCCAACCTTTAGTTCCAGGAGAACACAGGTTCCTTTTAATGAGACAGTCATTTGAAAGGTAAATACATGGAAGTGAAGATACCTTTTATAACACCAGCTTATAAAATGTCTGAGCTCTCTGTAAGATCTTGAAGTGAGAATTCAATTGCTAGAACTTGTTACACTGTGACCTGTCTCTTGCATTTGAGCTTCAACATACCGCCCTGTTTTTCTGTAATGCTTATTCTGCTGTAGACTGGAGTAAAACTGCTACTAATGGTTTAAAGAAGCAGACTGTAAACCAAGGAGTATCCAGCTCTTCAAATTCCTTACAGTCAAGCTGTAACTCCACTAACTCCACCACACTACTAGTGAATAATGATTGCTCAGTGCACGCAAGCGGGAATGGTATGTATGTCTGTCTCAATTTAGTGTTTCTCAAGCCAGTGGTTTTTTTTTTTTTTTAAGTAGTTCTTTTCGGAAAACAAACTGAATGAGTACACTTATGACTAGTGGATCAAAATGGAGTTTTCCATATAAGCCAGAACATTTATAAATCCAAATTTATTTATTTTGAAGCTAATACAAGAATGACATTTTAAAGAAGATTTGGAAATCTTTCTAAAGTTTCCCTTACAGGGAATTGACCATAACCTGAAAGGTTTTATATTCAAATCATAATTTAAATATTGCCCAGAGACTTCAGTGCTGCAGTATTTCTGTAAGAGCAGTACCTAAATATCAAGCAATATGATTTTTAAAAACCATATCTATTAATCATGTAGATCCTTAACACTTTGAAACCTTCCTCTTTTTTGCTTGTTATGTTTGTTAATCCTTTCCCACAAAGTGGCTGCCTTCTGACAGCACCCAAGTCCCCATGAATATATCCAATGCTGGAAGATAAATTGTGAGCAATATTGGTCACTATCTGTGTCACCCAGATATGAACAGACTATTACAGTTAATGCTTCTTTCACTCATTAAGTCCAAAATTTCTAGCTAAAACTTCATTACATTTTCTTTTCCTCCAAGACTGGGCTGTTCATTACTCATAAAGCTTATCATGCTTATTTTTCTTTCTTCTGCTTCTTAATATAGCTTTTGCATTTTATTAAACACTTACGATATGCCAGTATATTTTATCCTCCCAGGGGAAGTCGCCCTTTAGCCATTGTTTGAAGGCATTAGTTCTTTCCATTACTAATTCAAATCAGTTTGTGAGTAGATTCATGTCTGTACGAAATAGTTTTTTAGTCTCATAAAGATGAGGGATTCTGAGTGTTTGATTTTAAAAAATATAACTGAGGGTTGGCTGGGGAGATGAGTCACTGGGTGCTGCACAAAGGTGAGAACCAGACCCCCTAGAACCCACTCAAAAGTCTGGTGGGTGTGGTAGCCCTGCTGGGATCCTAAAACACAAGAGGCAGATGGAGACAGGAAACACCCAAGCAAATTGGCTGACCAGACCATCTGAAACAGTGAGCTCTAGTTTCGGTGAGAAACCCTACCTCAACATAGAGTGGAAAGCTGTAGCATGATTAATAAAAACCAGAGACAGATATTGGGGTTCAACCTGAAGGTCAGAAAAGCAAAACAGCCAGCCACTCGCTTTTACCTCCACCTCAGTCTGAAATGGCAGTCGTGTCTCCAGGAATCTCAGAACGAGGCTGTATCTGAGAGCTGTCTCCTCCCATTTTATATTCCTATCTAGGGATTAAAGGTGTGCACCACTACCACCTGTTTTCTGTGGCAAACTGGTGTGGCTACTGGGATTAAAGGTGTGTGTCACCACTGCCTGGTCTGTAAGGCTGATCAGTGCAGCTGTTTTACTCTCTGATCTTCAGGCAAGCTTTGTTTATTAAAATACAAATGAAATATCACTACAGAAAGTAATCCAGGAAGACACTCTCCATCAACCCCAGGAGTCCACATGCATGCACACATTGCATGTGAGTTTCTGCACTTACATGTGCTCATATACATGCTAGCACGCATGTGCATACATGCCACATATGCATTTTTACACAAAGAGAACACAAGATTCCTTGACATCAAGACCTCTCAATCTCAGGTGACATTTGGGGCTAGATAATTCTCTTTAAAGACTCACAAGATGCTCAACAGCATCCCTAGCTTCTGTGCCCAGTAAAACCAGCAGTGCCCTGCCCCAAGTTGTGGCAATCAAAAATGCCCCCAGTCACTATCCACTGTGGGGATAAATTGTAATAAATTGTCCTTCTTTGAGAACCATTGCTGTGAAAGATAAGAAATAGCTGCCATGTGGCTTTATATCATCACTGTCAATGCCAAGAGTAAAGTTCTGGGCCCAATGCCAACTTGCCATATCAGGAATGATGCATTGGAGGTCCCTGGAGTAAAGACAAGGAGATGAAGGCTGCTTAATAAGAGTGAGAGAGCAGGTTGAAAGGAGCAGAATGGAAGGATCAAGCTAGATCATCTACAAATCTTAGACTCCTGTGTGTTCAGGGCTTTTCATCTATTACTAGTTTTCCATTTTCTGAAAAGAGCTCGGAGGTGAAGCGTCATCTGCCTAGCCTCCCCCCCCCCACCAATGCTATCATTCTTCAGGGACTCAGATCTTATAGAAGCAGCCTATCCTGACACAGATAGTTTTGATGTCAGACAGTGGCGAGGGGAGGGCGCTTTATAGTCAACAGAATGGCTACGGGTTTCAGAAAGGATAATATGCTTGTCACATGAACATCTCTGGCTTGTCAGCCCTTATACCAGATGAGGAATGGCACTGAGAATTTCAAAAAAGTAACTGGCAGCTGAGTGCTTTATTATACTGGGACAAATTGTTCCTGCAACCAAAATGTCCTCAAACCAAAATGCCTAAGTCAGACAGCTGCCTCAGACAGTCACATGCCCTATTTGAGCCATGGCACAGATGGAGTTGTGCTAACCGTATCCACTGCCTTGTTCGCATGAATGTGACATATTTCTGTTCCAAACTGCCTTAGAGCCATATAATTTAGTACGCGGGGCTACAAGATCACACTTTGGAAGCAACCTTCTCAAGTGTTCAGTCCGTCACTTGTGAGCCATAGAAGCTCAGGCAGAGCATTTAATTTCTACAAATTTTGTCATATCATCTGTGAAATGGGGATAATAAATAACACCCATCCCTTAGCACTAACTATAAGTGAGGCAATATGTATAATATGTTCAGTGCTATGCTCACCAATATTATGATTATATTGTGAAATTATCAGTGGGCTTATTGTTCAACTTTGCACATGGCGTCTCAATGATATAATGATCAGAAGGATGGTGCTAAGTAGCTAAAAGCTCATGGATGCTGTGCCCTGAGGATCTGAGGCTACTAATGGTAGGGAGGCCTAGCTCTAAATCACAGCTACCACTAAATACCCCGCTGCCCTCTGGCCGGACTCTTAGGTTGGAATCTACGGCTTTTTTTGGGAAATAGTTCTATTGGGATAGTCAGAAGACATATTTAGAAATGGTTGAGAGAGATAATTTCTTCTTGCCATGACTGCTTGTGGCTCTTCGTGCTTACCTTCTAATACAAAATTTCATTTCAGAAGAATTATAGGGAACCAGGAGCCTATAAGAGTGCCTATAGGATGTCTGCTAATCTTAAATATTAATTACTGTAGGCTATTTTATACATAGTTTAATTCAATGTGTTCAATTAGAGTTAGAAAATGGGCCTTTGAAAATAAAAACATAAGTCTCCCCACTTTGACTGCTTCACTTTTTTTAAACTGCCATAGGAATTTTGTTTCTGATCAACCTCAAATTGTTGTGCTTACTGTCACTGACCTTAGAGAAGGAATAAAAACAAAATATGAAAACATAGGATGGGTATTTTTTAAAGATTCATTTCTGGTATGCTTATTTAATATTGAGGCGGAGGTGGTGCTTGCTTGTGTTTTAGTGTGTTCTCTTGCGACTTCGTGACACCAACTTTGATATTCCTTATCCAGGCAATGCATCTACAGAGAGGAATGGGGTTTCTTTCAGCGTTCAGAATGGAGACGTATGCCTTCATGATCTCACTGGGAAACAGCACATGTTTAGTGACAAGGAAGATTCCTGCAATGGTAAAGGTCGGATGGCACTCAGAAGGACTTCAAAGCGGGGAAGCCTACACTTTATTGAGCAAATGTGATTCTCGTCTTCTAAAATCAAAGCATGATGCTGATGGTGTGAAGTGTCCACTTTTCCATTTACACAATGTGAGATGTATGAAATCAGTAGCCTCTAAAGGAACATAAGCTAATTGAGGGCAATGATTTACTATCAGAAGAAGAAACCATGGCATAAGTATGGTCTTTAGACATTTGCAATTTGGTTTCTTATCTTTCATTTGGAAGAAGATTGGTGTCAAAAACCACAGAATAAGATCCAGAAAGAGAAAAACAAATGTTCATTTCCCATCATATTTTAAAGAGGGTGTTATCCTTGATAACATCCTAGAAAAAAATGTTTACTTCAGTCTGTCGGTGAATTTAGTTGTGCATGCCTTTGTTGTATATAAGCTAAATTCTAGTGATTCCCATGTCAAAAATCTTATCTCCACCTTTTTTATATTTATTTTCTACTGTGTAAATTTATTCTTTTGTAGAATCATGGTTGTGTCATTTCATCTAATGTGAGGACTTACCGATTCAGTGAATTCTAACCCTCTTTTGGGAGATCATATAGGATGTGAAATTCAGAAATGTTGCTGAAATCAAGAAATACTGATAAAGGCAGACTGAACAATTATAAACAGACAGTGCCACAGTTAGCTCAGAGAGTGTGTTTGAGCAATCAAGAAAAGGTACCTGCACTGGGCAGACACAGCCTTATGAACTTATGGTTTGGGAAGCAGTGGGGTCACATGTTAACCCTTATCATCCTCTTGGGTACAACCTTATGCAGAGGATGACTTGTGTGACCACATTTGATCAGATTACAGAATCTGCACTAAAAGGTTTAGTTTAATGCCGTGGTCATAGAGGATACAACTGTAATCTAAAACCATGTCAAGAAGATTGTGAAGGTGGAAAATATATACACTGCCACTTCTCAAATACCCAGAGCCTTGACAATGGGGGGATCAGAGTAGGATTACTTTTCAAGAGTGTATACATGGCTAACAAATCAGTTCTTTAAAAGACAACTGCATGGTACATAATTGTTACAACTGCTACATTCTGGTCCAGTCACATTTGTATGTATTTTTAAACACATGTCAAATCTTGAAGAGTGTACAATGACAAAGGGGGGGCAGCTACTGAGAATAGTGAACTATCCTGTGATATTGTGTGTATATATACATACATATGTATATATATCTAACTCTGATTGTTCCTAGTTACAGAGGGTCTATCCTGCTTCTCATCTATACTTGCTTGAGAAATGCCTCAAGCACAGTAAGTTCTTATTAGGAACATTCCAAATCCCTTTAGTTAGGTCTTTCACGAAGGCTCCCTTGCATATATTGCAAGAAAATGTTGCATCCCAGACTAACCATAGTAGGAATATACATTTCTCTGTGTGTGTTCATTTGTCTTTGCAAAATTTCTTCTCTGAATTATTTAATTATTTTGTATTTATATGTTACAACTGACAAAAATGTTAAAAATCAATGAAATAAATTTGCAGTTAAGACCTTTAAGCTTGGTTTGCATTTTCCCCTCCCTGCTCCATCCCCTGGCAGCATGGCAAAGAAGTGGTAAGACAAACCTTCTGACGATCTGGGCTGTGAAGTTAGAAAAGAACTTGTCCTGCTTCATGAGAGAAGTTTCCAAGGGTTATTTTGTATCGTCTCTTATTCTTTCAAAAGCTTCTCTTTAGCACATGCTGCAACTGAGCTGTAGGGAATGTACGAAACTCGGTTCAGATCCCATCTAAAGGTCTTCTTCCTTAGCCTCAAACAAGGGCATTTCAGAAAAGCGGAAAGAAGATTTAAGAGGCTTTGAGTCTCTAGTTAGCTTGTGAAAGCCACGAATAGCTAGCAGAGCGTTAGCTGCATCTAGACAAGAACTGTCCGAGCAAGCTCTCCTTCCAGGCTCCTCAGGTCCTACGAGGAAACCAAGTTCCGACTTGATTGGGAAGGTGATGAGACACTCTCCATTTGAGGGTGGGTGTGACAGTGGATGAGACCTCAGAAATCAATCTCCCGAAACAACGTACATACCAGGGTGCACCCAAATGGCACAATGTGAAATGTCATTCAGTTCCTACCATCCTTAAGCTAAATTCTCTTGGGTTTTCATTTGTTCGTAAATTCAGAGAAATAACACAAGACAGAGACAAATGATTCTGGGAAGCATCTTCCTCCAGTTTTAAAATCGGCCCTGAAAACTGAGAGTCTGTTGTAAGGGAGACAGAGGAGTTACTATTGCTCAGGGAATGTCAAAGCAGTGCCCAGCGTTTGAAGTGTTTCCTCAGTTTACTGGAGAAATTTCCCCCAGAAAAACACTGCAATCACTGGTTCTACTTAGGAACTTTGCTGACTTCAATAAGCAGCTCTGTAATTGTCCTCAACAGAAATGGTACAAACTGTTCCACTTGGTGACTTGGGTTGTATCTAACAAGGTCACCTTGGAGGCAGGTGTCTTTTCAAAGGTATTTTAATGGAGAGTTAATTTACTGAATGACACACACACCAAGCAGGCTTGTTTGGTGTGATATTTTTGTCTCCAGAACAGCAATGAAAGACTATTCAGTTCATTTCTATCTCAGCTCCTCCTTGGAGTTTGAGGGACAGAAAACAGGAAAAGCTGAAAAAGTACAATAAAAACATAATATTGGGACTGGAAAGGTGGCTCAGAGGTTAAGAGCACGTGTTGCTCTTGCAGGGGACCTGAGTTTTGTTCCCAGGGCCCACTTGATAGCTCATACCCATCTGTAACTCCACTCCCAGGAGATCTGACCTCTTCTGACTTTTATAGGCACCAGACACAAACAGTACACATACATACACATAGGCAAAACACTCATACATAGCAAATAAAATGAAAATTTTTAAAGGAAACATAAAATTGAGTCAAGAATTCTTAGCAGTATATTCATTTTTCTTTCATATCAGTTTCCAGATACAACCTCAAGAAATCACAGCAGATAAAATTAAATGTATTCTTATGAAACAAATAGCATTTAAAAATATTTCATTGACTGAGAATTTCATATAGTATATTTTATCATGCTTATCTATGTATAACTGTATAGCCTCAAATTCAGGACCCTCCTGACTTAGTATCCAGAGAGCTGGGATTAAAAGTGTATATCACTGCTCCTGGTTTTATAATACATGATTTTAAAATGTATAATATATATGTTCTTCACTGTGAAGAAACCCTGGTGTGTCCGCTCCTTAACTCTCCATTTTATATAGCAGAGACAAATTTAACAGTCTTTACACTATAGTAATATAAAAGTAGAATAATTCCAGGTCAACTAAACTAAACTGTTATAGAAATAACTTAATTTGTTTAATTGGTTAGAGATGGGTTGTTTTAGAGTCAAAAGACATTAAATCTCCACGTTGGATGCTGACTTCTAAAAGAGATTTTTAAGCAGCTCCAATGAGAACAAAAGCCTTCTTAAAAATAAGCAATGATGCTAGCTTTTAGAGACAAAAAAAATATATGAAATCTCCAGTAAAGCTACCCATAAAGATTACTAAAGGGATTCAAATGTGATAATGTAATGCTTAAATCTTACTCCAGAGACCACAACAAATCCTGCATGGAAGTACAGGAGTATGAATGCACTGATTCATAACTCAAGATCCAGTATTAAAACAAAGAGGAGTTGAGAAAAGGGAACGGAGGGTAGGAGGGACTCAACAAATACATGCGCCAAGGCTTGAAAACAACGTTTAAAAGTATCCGAGCTGGAGGTGGTGGTGCATGCTTATTATCCCAGCAATTTGGATGCTGAGAAGAGGAATATTGCTATGAGTTTGTGGCCAGCCTTGGACATGTACTGCAGTGGAGTCCAGCCTGGATTACATGGCAAGACTACTACAAGGCTATCCCAGAAAAAAAAGTATATGTGAGCTGATAAAGGGCTAAGTGTTTTAATTAAGGATTAATCATAAGAAATAAGCAGGACTACTTTTTATTCAATCAATATTGAACCCTAAGCACATGTTCAGTCAACACTGTGTCAGGCATGGTGGGAGATACCAGGCTACCCATAATCCAGTTAGAAAAATATGCCTCAATTGAAAACGTAAATAATATAAGACAATACATTATTTCCAAATGCTGATGAAAATAGTTTATTTAAGTCCTATTCAATGAGCCAAATGCTCTTGACTTCATCACTGTACAAGGTATGAAGGCTATACTATCCCAACAGATAAAAACGCTAAGTTTCAAACAACCAGAACTGGAATAAAGTGCAGTTTGAACTGACTCTTTTGTCTGATCTTTACTAAAGAAATTGCTATAGGAATCCAGAAAATGGGAAAAGCTAATAGGAGCACGGGGGTATCAGACAATGAATGAGTCAAAGTGAAGAATCACAAAGTGCTTGTAGAAACAATTACATTAGAATAACTGTCCTGTCGAATTCAAATGTGGGTCAGATTCTGGTGGAAGATGGAGACCAGATAAAGAATGTAGCAGGCAGTTAATTAGTGACCTTGACAACTAATGACTACCAAGTTTCAAATTGTACTACTGTAAATGAGCTGAGCGACTCTTTCCAGAGGCGAAGGGTGCCAGGAGTGTATATGGGGAACACTGTTCAGGCCTCCCCCTTTTTTTCTTTCTTTCTGTGTTCCACTTCTGGATTCAGTTCTCAGGTAAGGCTTGGGCCAGGGCGGGTCTACAAGGGTGGGTCATCGGAAGGATGCCAAGGTCTCGGATGGGTTTGGTGGCCCGCTCATACCTTGCCACTGCCAGCCCAGAAAGCCGACCTGTTCTCTGCCTGGGCACAAAGGTTCTCCATGTCTCCCGCCGGCTGCCCCATTTTCCTTCCCCATAGGGCGGCGACAAACAGGATTCCTTGCTTTGGAGGAGGCGGGCAGGGGGCGGGGCTGCGAGCAGAGGGTGCCCCCTCCTAACGCGCTGCCCTTCGGGCGGGACAGCACGGGTTCCACTTCGAGGAGCAAGCCGCTCTGAGGGGTAGCCGTGACACCAAGGTGGCTACGACTGAGGGGCGCTGTTCCTTTATCCTCAGATGGGTTTGAAGGCCAGTTGAGGTAGGAGAAAGCTCCATGACAAAACGAACTCCTACTCAAAGCCCGGCTCTCCGCGGCTGCCAGGTACCTTTCTCTTTATACTCCCCCCCCCTTCGGTGGATACTTGGAGAGTTCCACTCCAAGCGGGGGGGGGNGGAGCCAAGTACAGCTCGGGTGGGCTTCCAGACAACCCGGAGCTACCTCTTAAAGCCCCCAAAACAAAAGGGTATGGCAAAGGCCTTTCTCCCCGCCGAGTTATCAGTCACGGGTTTGTCCTGCATGGCTGGGCCGGAACTACAAGTCGGGGAAGCTGCGAGTTTGGTAGAGGTGGGGCCCCGATAGCGCCCCCCCGGCCTCCTCCCCCGCACCGCCCAGCTGTGCAAAACTCTGGTTGGCTTGCCTTGCAAGTCATACTTTGGTTCTATCATTTTGAAAAGTCCTGACCTCCTCCCGCCAGGCCCCATTCGGAGAACTCACCGAAGTCGTTTTTGGGCATCAGGCCGGCTTGGAGGCTGCAGCTTTAGCGGACACCTCCGGGTAGATTCGGCGCCGTGGCCAGTGAGCGTGGGCAAGATGCGGAGCAGGAGCAATTCTGGTGTCCGCCTGGACGGGTACGCGAGGCTGGTGCAGCAAACCATCTTATGTTACCAGGTAAACAGACATCAGCCCATGAGAACGCCCTAAACTGCCCTCTGATATGAGTCAATTCTCCCCCAGGCCTCTTTGCACTACTGTGACCTGAGAGCTTGCAGTTAGAGGTTTTCTACTTTAATCCAGTCCTTGCTAGCCAGTTATTAGCCTCCTTCCCCATTGCTATTCCTGTTCTCTTTACTCTCAAGTCAGGCCTTCTGGTCTTTGAACAGCTGCTGAGGCTGTTTGACAGAGTTCTTGGACCCTTTTTTTCCTTTTTAAATCAGAACGGGCCCCCTAGATGTCCTTTCTGGCCACTTCTTTTGGATAAAAGAGGTATGTTAGGTTGAACACTGAGTAACAACAGTGAACTCTACTCTAGGGACAGTAGACAGGAATGAAAGGAAAAAAAAAGTCCTAAGGCTTGCATCTGTTTGAGTGTGGGCAACTGCTACTGTCTCTCCCATGAGTTACCTTGTTAGACAGCTACCTGAGAGGGCCCTATGACCCACTCTGGTTGCTACTTTACAACTTAGAAAACTTGTGAGCACAGGGCATCAGCATCAGGGCTGCACAGCTGTAAAGCTGAGCATATGATCTCAGGGAGGAATATGCCTGCTATGCTTTGTACTTGGCGAAAGTTATGTGTGAGTCCCCAGTGGAAGCCCACCGAGCTATTTTTGTTTCAGCTATATTGCTTGCCTTCAATCAACAGCAGCTATTTTTAGGGCTGTCAGAGTCAAAGAAGGAAGTAGCAGTTGGTGGTTTGAGGCTTGACCTACCAGTTGGAGACCCATGGTCATTTCCAAACCATTAACCATTTTTTTCCTACGTAGCTCAAACTTAGCTCGTCGCTCAGGAAATACGTATTGTGTTGCATTTATATATATTCAGTATTCAAGACCTTCTGCAAAGTGCCGTGCCTACATAAAATGAATGAGCGGTGCTGCTGGTGCTGCTGATGCTGTGGCTCAGTGCTATAGCAGCTTACCAGGCATTCTCAATGCCTTCGATTGCATTGCCATCACTACAAAAGAAAAGCAGTGTTTATAGCACAGTGAAATTTATGAATAAGGTATAAGTTCAGTGTCCCTTGTTTGAAACACTTTGAAGCCAAATGTGGCTTTGCAATCCAGATATGTCTGGATTTTAACAAGTTATATGCATACATACATATAATAGCCACAGTACTTCAGACAGTATCCTTTACAGGTGGACCCTCCCACATGTTCCGTCCATTATTATTTACAATAAGTAAAGTCTACAAAAGACATTAACTTTGGACTAGCTTATCTTTTGCCACCAAAAGAACTTTTGCAAACTTAGGAGAACTACTTGACTTTCCAAAGCTTACTGGTTTTGGGAAATAGACATAAAGGACTGTAGTGTTTCTCTGGAGACCTTTGGAAAAAGACACGGCCACCTCCACCCCCACCACCAGCCAAGGCATATTTGGCTTTGTTTATCTTTCCTGAGCTAACACTTTCATCTGTAGAATGGGGATTGGATTATTAGAAAGAAAAATGAATGTCTAGTGTACTTACTGGGACATTGTGTGAGATCAGTAAGTAGTGGGTGCTTTTGGTATAGGCCACATGTTGTTACTCAGTCCTTGCATGACCATTCTGGCCCAGGATGCTCCCTTTCCTGGAAGCCTTGATATAGCTACTAATTAATTGTTTTCTGGTCTTTGGGCATATTTATGTGTTCTATTGGTGCAGTCAGAGCCTAAGTATGGAGACTTTGGTGTCTCCTTCCTATTCCTCAAGCAATGTCTCAGGCACATTAACAGTATCCTTTAATCCTTTTTAAAAAAAAACAAAAAAAAACCCTACTCCCTGTTGGTTCTTTGCCACCCGAATGCCACAGCTATTAGTCCAGGCTTGCCTTTGCTCAGAAGCAAAACAACTGTCTTCTCACTAGAGCTGCAGAGTTGGACTTTCCTCCACAACATTTTAATGATTAAAAACCAGTTGTCTAATCTTTTATTTTGTATTTATTTTGGGGGTAGTCAGTGAAAGGCCCTCATGATTTCTCTCTTTTCCTCTGGATAACCAGAATACTCCAGACAGTCTGTCAGTCTGCAAGTAGACAATTAATTGCATGCCTCCTCGTCCAGCACTCCCCTGCACCCATCCTGCCGCAACAGCTATTCAGTGTAGAGGCCCAACTGTTTTAGGGTCTTGCCATCTTTTCTGAGTGATAATAGGTAGGTCTCCTGTGTTCTGTAATTTTATCATAATAAAAAAAATGAGCTACGTTTCTGTAGTGAACTGTGCCATCTTCTATAGGTATGTGCATATTTCTGACACATTTTTTCAAGTCAGTTCCTATAAGCTCTGAACTCTGATTTTTATTTGGCTTTTAAATTAAGATCAGTTAATATTGGTTTCACTGGTTAGAAATATTTCATAAGTATGTCACGCTGATCATTATTCTGTATTTCAAATCAGTAGTTTATGCACATCGTCTAGCATGTCCACTAATTCCTTTACTATATCTGTAAAGGAGAAGAACTTCTTCCACCTGTCATTTGAAAGATTTAGACTACTTGGCTACTATACATTATTTGAATCTTTAAGGCAAAAAGGAAAGACCTATGTCTATAAAAGGGTCATTTAGCAAGTTTCAGTTTGTGAATGTACATTATGAGGAGTCTCTTCAGAAATCTATTGACTTTTAGAAAGAAATTTCTAGATTTATTTTAGCCCATATAAAATGTTTATTTTTAATATTTCTTCAGTAATGACTCTGTTTGAAGGCTCATTAATATGTGTGAAGTATGAAGTAGTGATAAGAGATTATGAACCAGAAAATAATAATCAAATCAATGTTCACTATAGTCAGAAGTTATTGGGTATCATGATTCAGAAAAGAGCGTAGGGCAGGAACTACATTGCGATTAATGAAAGTAGAATTTAAAATGAAAAAAAAATAACATAAATAGATCATGGTATATGGAATAAATAACAGTAGTACAGACTAATTGTAGAAGAGTTAAAAATAATTAAGTCTAGGAAGCAGTATGACAGAAGACTGAGAAAAGACTGGGATTAAAGTGTTCTAAATCCTTTATTACCTTAGAAGTGAGAGTAAAAGAATTGTAATGTCTTTTAAGTCAAGAGATTAAGAATCACCCTTAAAGTAATATAAATAGAGAGGCAAAAACATAGCTCAGTTGGTAAAGCAATCATGAGGGCCCCAGTTCAGTCACTAGCACCCATGTAAAAGCCAGATGTAGCAATATGTACTTATAATGCCAGCACTGGAAAGGTATAAACTAGCCAGCTAGCCTAGCCTGATCAGAGACCTTCAGGTCTGTCTTAGGGTTTTTTATTGCTTTGAAGAGACACCATGACCATGACAACTCTTATAAAGAAAACATTTAATTACAGTAGCTGGCTTACAGTTTCAGAGGTTCAGTTCATTATCACCATGGTGGGGAGCAGAGCAGCGTGCAGACAGACCTGGTGCTGGAGCTGAGAGTCCTACATCTTGCAGGCAACAGGAAGTAGACTGTCACAAGGAGGGAAGCTTAAGCAAAAGAGACCTCAAAGCCTGCCCTCACAGTGACATACTTCTTCCAACAAGGTCACACCTCTTAATAGTGCCATTCCCTTTGGGGACCATTTTCTTTCAAATTCCCACATTCCACTCCCTGGCCCCCAAAGGCTTATAGCCACTTCATAGTGCAAAAAATGCATTCAGTTCAACTTCAAAAGTCCCCATAGACTATAAAAACCTCAAAGTTGGTTAAAGTCCAAAGTCTCTTCTGAGATGCATGGCAATCTCTTAACTGTAATCCCCTCATAAAAATCAAAATCACAAAAGCAGATCACATACTTCCAACATATAATGGCACAGGATATACATCACCATTCCAAAATGCAGGGAAGGGAGCATAGTGAAGAACTACTGGACAAAAGTAAGACTAAAAACCC
Organism: Dicrostonyx torquatus; assembly: GCA_028555095.1. Taxonomy (NCBI): domain Eukaryota; kingdom Metazoa; phylum Chordata; class Mammalia; order Rodentia; family Cricetidae; genus Dicrostonyx; species Dicrostonyx torquatus. Next base: position 535,610 of record JAQHUG010000127.1, on the reverse strand, counting down.
AAAACTCCAAAGTTCAAACTCCAACCACTGAAGCTCCATTTCTAATGTCAAAATGCTCTTCAGATTTCCAACTGTGTTCAGCTTTGTTGACTGCAACATAGTTCTTTCTATTGGTCTGCTTCCACTCTGTTAGTAGCTCTTCGAGGCAGGAATCCCACAACTCTGGCATCTCTAATATCTTAGGTTCTCCAAGGCCATCCAGGCTACAACTTCACAGCTTCACATGATGGCCTCTTTCCTAGGCCTCTATTCAGGGACACCCCTGACACATGCCTGACCTCAGTGGCTTTATTCCATGACTTCTTTCTTCAATCCTTAACTCTAAAGCTGTGGCTGAAGTTTCCAAGTTCTGCTGCTTGCTGGGGCTGGAACATGGTCCACTCATTCAGTTACCTCTTCTGTCCATCTCTGCCTAAGCTTGGCTGTCCTGAAACTTGCTCTATAGACCAGGCTGGCCTCAAACTCAGAGATCCCCCAGCCTCTGCCTTCCTAGTGCTAAGATTAAAGGTGTGCCCCACCACATGTGGCTTTCCTTTAGTTACTTTCCAGAAATTGGAAATTTAGCTGGGTTGAAAATGACTTGAACTCCTAATCTTCCTGCCTCTACTTTCCAAGTCTGTGAGTTCGAGGCCATCCTGGTCTACAAGAGCTAGTTCCAGGACAATAGGACAGGCTCCAAAGCTACAGAGAAACTCTGGAGGATAGAGAACAGTAGGAGGCTAGAGATGTGGCTCAGTTGGTAGAGTTCTTGCCTAGCGTACATAAAGCCCTGGGTTCAATCCCCAATACTGTATAAATTCGGTATAGTGATACATACCTGTAAAATCTCAGCACTTGGGAGGTAGAGGTAAGAGGATCAAGTGTCCAAAGTCATCCTCAGCTATCTAATGAGTTCAAGGCCAGCCTGAACGCTAAGGATTTTTGGATTTTATTCAGAGAAAACCGAAAGAGTATTATTAGTTCTTTTAAGGCTAAATTAATAGGCATAATCTAAGAATAATCTAGAAACAACCTTTGATTCCTTCTATTTTCTTATTCTACCTTCAATGGAAAGCATTTTCTAATGAATGAAATGATTGAAACATCTCTACCCTGCTTCCTGATTAGTTCCCTGCCCCCTTTCTTGGCCTCTTGCTCAGAGCAGTGAGAGATCTTCCATTGACACTAAACTCCATTGCTATCTGTTTACATCCTTCCCCTGACCATCATTCTACTTAAGCTGGGTTCTTCCTATGGCCTACTAGGACACTGGCTACCCCTTGTTCACTCCCAGTGGCATCCTAGTCAATACTTAACAACAGGCTCCACTGACTTTGCATCTATATCAAGGGTCATACCATGAGCAATGGTTAAGGTGCTTGTTGCGCAAGTGTGAGAACCCAGACTTCAAATCCGCAGCACACATGTAAATTTTGAGTGGGCATGGCAGCTCATTTGTAATTTTTTTGTTTGTTTTTTTTTTTCAAGACAGAGTTTCTCTGTGTAGCCCTGGCTGTCCTGGAACTTACTCTGTAGACCAGGCTGGCATCGAATTCAGAGATCCACCTGCCTCTGTCTTTCCTTCCCCAGTGCCGGATTAAAGGCGGCTGGGATTAATGGTGTACACTACCACCCAGCCTGTTTGTAATGGAGATGGGATCCCTAGAGCAAGCTGGCTGGCCAGATTAGCCAAAATAGTGATATCTGAGTTCAAATGAGAGACCCTTCCCCAAAGAATAAAGTGTAAAGTGATCAGAGATGACTCTGGACATCTGCCTCAAGCCTCCACAGCATGCATATAGGCATACTAACACACGCCGCACACACACACATGCACACACTTTTTAAAAGTCATACTAGGCTAGGAACGCTGGCACACACATGCAATCGTAGCACCCAGGAGTCTGATGGAGGTTCGATCAGTTCCTGACCAGTCTAGACTATAATGAGACCCAATAAAAGAGTGAAGGAAGTAAGAGGGAATCATTACCAATTTCTCATTCTTTCCAGCAAGCCTTTCCTTATAAGACAGGGTACCATCACCCATTTGGGCACCCAATTTGTTAGCATAAGAGCCATTTGAGATTCTGCTTGCTCCTCTCCTAGCTGCATTCCCTTCATTACAGAACTGTATATTTCGCCTTCTAAACATCTCTAAGATCTGCCCACTTCTCATGCTCCTTTGTATCGTTACCACCACCTTTTTTCTAAGACACTAGTGTTGTCATTATCTAACTCCAGTACTAGCTTCCACATCCTCAGCCTCCTTCCAGAATTTCTCCCTGCTGTGACCAAAGCAAGCTTCTCCAAAGTCCATCACCATCATTCTGGGCAACACTGGGTTCAAGGGCCTAGAGAGATAGCTTATTTGGTAATGTTTTTGCTGTGCAAATATTTGGACCTGGGTTTGATCCTTAGCACTCATAAAAATCAGGGTGTGGCCATACACACACACACACACACACACACACACACACACACACACTTACTTATAATCCTAGCACTTGGGAGACAAAGACAGTAGTATCCCTAGGGCTTGCTGACTAGCTACCCTAACCTAGTAAGTGAGTCATAGGTCCCAGTAGGCATCCCTGTCTGAAAAATAGGTGGATGATTCCTTAAGGAACAGCATCTGATGTTGGCCTCTGGTCTCCCCATGCATGAACACAGGTGTACATGTACAAATACACACATAAACACACACTTAAGGAGGGGCCTGGGGAGATGGATCAGCAGTTAAGAGCACCTCTTACCGTTGTAAAGGACCTGAATTTGGTTCCCAGCACCTATGTCAGATGACTCACAACCGCCTGTAACTCAAGCTCTATGAGATCCAATGCCCTCTTCATGACTGCACAGGTACCTGCACTCACATAAACATAATATACATATATACATAATTAACAATGAAATCTTCTTCTAAAAATATGCTAGGTTCAATAAAAGGCAGAAACTATGTTAGCCCATGGTCATGCAGGTACCATATGAGAGACAGCTAGCTGTCTTGTTATATTGTTTCAAGAAAGGAGGTACTCCATGGAAAGTTTTTTCCTTCCTGGTGCAATCTAGAGCTGTATGTTCTGCCACTTCCTACTGTAGCTTTTGAGGTGCAACAAAGAAGAGGGCTTTTGCTGTGCCTTTTTCAGAGCAGCCTTAATTTAGTGTCAGATGAAAACATTCAAGTCATTCAAAATCAGAAACATCCTTGACGCCTCCACTCACAAATAGACAGTGTAGGGAATAGCCTGTGTAGGAAAGAGACCTAAAATTGTTTGAACCCTCATAGGGATCCAAAGTAACATCTCATCGGATCTCTCAGCTCACAGTGAAAGAACCACAGCAGATGCAATCGAGGTCGTCCTTCTTGTGAGCTGACAGCCATCATAAGTATTCTGTCTTCTCTGTGCACCGAACTGAAATGTGGAGATGAATGCTTTAGCTGTCCCAGATTGCTGTGGATAACAAATGAAAATTGTGCTCCTTTAGTGTGTTAAAATGTGAAACTTGAGTTTGCTGCTTCTTTAAATATTTCACCAAGTTTAGTTCTCTCTTATTATCCTTGTCATTTGTGCTTGTATTTTAAATAATTTAAAGAATTCTAAGACTCAGGGTGTCACTGTGTTGCCTAGGCTGGTCTGAAACTCCTAGGCTCAAGTGATCCTTCTGCCTTACCCTCTCAAGCAACTGGAGTTCTGTAGGTTCACACCACGATGCCTAACTTAGATAAGACTGTTAGTTAATAGTAGTGTGACATCTGTCTCACAAAAGATAAAGAAATTGCAATTAATGTTCATAAAAGACAAGAAGCGGATATAGACCCATTTGAGTATTTTATGAAGGCCAAATATCTTGTTCTCTCTTGAGAAATACTCACACAAAATTTTCAGGAGTCTCATGACCCTTTGAGTCTCTATATTCCCCATCAGAATCCATTGTGTACTCCTGAAAGATTCTTTGGAAACCTCAAATTAAGAGCCCAAAGGTGGTCTGGAGGAAGAGGAGGAGAATCATGAGTTCTAGGCCAGCCTGAGGATCTTATTAACACCCTGTCTGGGAAGAAAAAAAGACAATAGAGTGGTATACAGTGCTTCTAGGTGTAAAAGTCTGTATTGCAATGGCGAGGATCAAATAATGGCTTCTACATTGTTCCTGTTCTGATGAAAGTTTCCTGGCCCTGTGTCCAGTAGTATGGATATCTGAGGCCTCAGGTATCTTCCAATGAGGGGCTGATAACTCCTTTGAGTTTGAATTCTTTCATAAGCTAACACAATACCAAACTGAATATTGATATCTTAGTAAACTCCCTTCTTACTACAGGGATTGATGAGAGAGTAGCAAAAAATTAAAATCTGCTATGAGAGTAGTTAAAGTCATTTGATGGACCTTAAGTGACTCATACAGTTCCTGCAAGTTTGGAAATATCTAAGATGAGTGATTTGGGGTGAAGCAATTGCCTGAAGCAGTTGATTATAGCTCCTGATTCATGTGTTTGTAAAACTAGATGGGGAGGAGCTAATAAGCACAAAAAGAAAACAATGAAGATTGTCTACCTTTGGTCTATTGGGTAAAGCAAAAGGCTCATGTAACAGCTCACATTCTCTTTCTCCTTGAACGTCAGTTTAAAAGATAGCTTTTGTAATAGGTAAATTTCAAGTGGAGTTTACTGAAAATGTGAACTCTTGGGGCAGGAGAGATGATGGCTCAGCAATTAAGAGCACTGGTTGTTCTTCTGGAGGACCCAAGTACACTCTAACTTCAGGGTATCTGACACTCTCTTTTGGCCTCCTCAGGTACCAGGTACACACATTTGGTGCACAGACATACACACAGGCAAAACACTCACAAAAATATTTTTTATTGGTTAGTGTGTGTGTGTGTGTGTGTGTGTGTGTGTGTGTGTGTGTGTGTGTGAGAGAGAGAGAGAGAGAGAGAGAGAGCGCACTGTTGGCATGTAGCTGCCTCTTGCTTTATCTAATAGACGAGAGACAGAGACAGAGATTTGTAATCTAAAGGGAAAAACACCAAAGGTAGATTGTATTGAAGTCTCCAACCTCTGTGAGAAAAGGAAATTGGTAATTTTTCAGTCAAGGAAGGCTTCACAGAAAAGAGAGCATGAACATGTGTACAGGCGCAAAACTGCAAGGAATACCCAGTGGATTTTTCGGGGGCTAAAGAGTGAGTATCAGAAATAGCATCACATTAGAAGATGTCTTGGGCTGGGGATAGAGCTCAGTAGTCAAGTGTTTGCCTAACATTTGAGAGGCCCTAAATTCAATGTTTAGCATTCCAAAATATTAATAACAATGAAATAAAATAAAAATGCTTTGTTGAGATTTGTAGTTCAAGATGACACTGGAAACAATGTTAAAAAATAAAGCCATGTTTTCAAAAAAAAAGAGAGTGAGTGTCAGGTGATTAAAAGAGCTAACACATGGGTTGGGGGTAACAAAATAAGTGATTTCAGCTCTATCTGTAGACACTGGAGGATTTTGAGCAGAGTAGCAAAGTCAATTTTCTACGTCTTTCTGTGACTACCCTTTGTGGAGGTTGGACTATAAGGAACTAATAGTAGAAGCAGGAACATCAACTACTAAAGAGCTTTTTTGGTTCTATTATAATATAGGTAGATGAAAGAGAATGTGTGTTCTTTGTGCTATTTCAGGTGTGTAGATGTTGACACTCCTCTGTGTGACCGCACGCAGTGGAACTTGGATTGCAGACTGTAAAATGTTAGTATGTTGGTATTACTATCAGGCATATATGTATTCTGCCTTACTGTTGGCTCGGTCTTGCATTGACATTGAGCCAATTGTACTGTCTTGTATTGACCTCCTCTTACTGATCACATCTTGTCTGAAAATATCACCAAATAAATGTCTTACAGTGTGTAGTTCAGTATGTAGATATTTATTGTTGTGCTTCTCAGAATTCCTTGTAGTAAATGACAGAAATTCACCTCAAATAGCCTTAAAACACAAATGAGAATGTATTGATTATATAATTAAAAATCCTAGGAAGTTGTTCTAGATTCTGGAATAGCTGGATTCAGGAGCTTAAGGAGTAAAATTTCACATTGCATGTCTTTGCTTTGCTTTAAGTGGACTTTATTCTCTTATCTGGCCCTATATTAGCTATCTCTGTCACTATGACAAACTATGTGAGATAATTCAACTTTTAAAAAAAGGATTATTTTGACTCGTAGTTTGAGAAATTTCAGCTCATAGTCAGAGCTCCATTGCTGTGGGTCTGTGACAGCACACTACATCATGGTGGGAGCAATGGGTTTCTTTACCTTATGGCAGCTAGGACTCAAGAAAAGCAGGAAGGGAGAGGTGCCTGCAGTAATACTTTCTCACTGGGACCACCAGCCTGCAAATAGTGACACGGAAGCTTTTCATTAATTATGAACGCTTGGCCCTTAGCTGAGGTTTGTCCCACTAGCTCTTACAACTTAGATTAACCCGCTTTTATTAATCTGCATTCTTCCACGTGGCTTGGTTACCTCTGTCCTGTACCATATGTTTGACCTCTTCAGTGTCTCTTTGGGGTCTCACTGGTGTAATCTATGCACCTAGATTCTTCCTTCTCTCCCTGTCTCTCTCCCAGAAAATGCCACCTATCATCTCCTGCCCAGCTATTGGCCATTCTACTCTTTATTACCCAATCACAGCAATACATTTTCCCACAGTGTATAAATATCTCACACTAGGTACCCATTCCCTAATATCTCCTTCAAGGTCATGCTCCAGTGACCTAACTTCTTAAGTCCCACCTCCTAAAGTTTCTAACTTCTCACAGTAATGCTACAGCTAATATTCTTATTTCATTTTTGGTTTTGTGGTAAAATATTCTGACAAGAAGCAACTGAGGGAGAAACCATTTCTTTTAAGCTCATAAATCTAGGTTCCAGTCCATCGTAGCAAGGAAGTCAAAGCAGCAAGAACTTGAAATGGTTAGTCACATCATATCCATGCTGAACAGCAGAGAAAAATGGATGCATATATGCTCCTTTGTGCTCGCTCAGTTTCTCCACTCTTAATAGCTCAGGATTTCCTGCCTAGGGAATGTTGCCACCCACAGTGGGCTGGATCTTCTTACATCAGTTAAGTCAATCCCCATAAAGGTAACCATAGGAGACCATAGATAATCAAAGGCTAACCCAATGTAGACAATCACTCATTGAGACTCTCTACCCAGGTAACTCTAGATTGTGCAAGTTGACAAGGCTAACTATCACAATTGGGAATGCAGCTTGTCAGTCTGACTCTATTTCTCCTAGTTCTGGAAGCTCCTTTGTGTGGAGAGGGGAATGGGAGCTCTAGGAGATCTAACTCAAGGCATTATGCATGCTAAAGAGGTGTTCTACCACTGGGCCACACACCCTGCCCTTCTACTTCTGTTAATACATTGGCTTTGTGGTATTGGCTACTCACACAATTAGATTGTTGCTGTTAAAAGCTAAGTGCTTAACATATAAATTTTCTTGTATGCAAATATGAGAGCAGGCTACATCTCTGGGTCACAGGGTAGCTGTTGGAGTAGGGAGCAATTTGAAAGAGAGAAGACGCTCTGTGTAAAGATTTGTTGGGATCATGAGGGTTGGGAGTATATGTGTAAATGGAGCTGAGTCATTTGAAATGTGGAAGTGATAGCTAATAAAATTAGTTCAACAAGCTTTATTAAACACAGGAGTCCAATAAATAAATCCTTGTGGAATTCCATCTAGTTTGGTTTGGTCTGTTGTCCAAGTCTGTAAATGTCCTGCAGTTCTAGTGTTAGCTCAGCATCCACATTACAGACCTTTCCTGCCCTCCTTTCACTTTCACATACCCTCTGAAGAGCAGAAGATGTTACTATCTCAGCATCTCTGTTCTCTTTAGTTGTTAATGTCTGTCCCATCTTCTGCCTTGGAGAATCACTCTGGTATTGCCACTAGCCAAGGAGACTGTGTAAACATGGTTTCTTAGCTTAGATGAAGACTTTAGCCCTTTGTTTTCATTTTACCAGAGCAAAATCATAGTGTTGAATATGTGTTTTAAGAGTATTTGTATCAATCTAGGTAGTCATGTACCCTGGCTTCTCAGGTAACCCTCCCACATTGTACCCCCCTCATCCAGTGAAATTTCCTGTCCCCTTAACTTAAGCCTCTGACCCACAAAGGTACTAGTTTACCTATCTCAACTCTAAGTTGAGCAATAAGCTACATCTTATATTTGAAGCAGGTCTCCTTTCCTTACCTACATTTCTACTTTTAAAGCAAAACCAAAATTTACCACTTGAAGCATTCCCAAAGCCCATGCTATGCGTGCCTAATGGACTTCTTCAGGGCTTCCTGAGACTCAGCAGACGAGTATGCATACTAATGAAACAAGCTCTAGTAAAAGGTAAACGTCTTGTGTCGCTGGGCATATTACAGGTGTGTCTGTAGAGAGAGATCGTAGCTGTACTTTAAATGGCTGAAAAATATTTCATTCTGTAAGTCAGTAAAGTCAGCATGTTTATTCTACATTCATTCAGTATCTAACTAAGCCAGGGTTCTCTAGAGTAGCAAACTTTATCTTTAGGAAGCTTATAGTGTGGTATTAATGTATAATATAGTGTATCAGTAAAGCTAGCCCATGTGCATGGTCAGAATATTCAGTATGGTTGAGAAGGCAAACTGTTCTGCAAGTGTGAAATGTAGATTGAGGTCCATTTTTTGCCTTTGTGTGTCTAACACTGCTGTTTAAAAAGGCTTTTCTCTCTCCTGTGGACTATCTTTAGATCTTTGTCAGAACTCAGTTTGCCATATTGCCATGATTCCATTTCTGAAGTCAAATCTGTTCCATCCATCTGTGTTTCTATTCCTTTATGTTTTGTTAGATTCACACGCATTTAGGATTGTTACGCCTTTCTGGAGAATTGACTGTTGTGGGTAGTTGTCTGTCTACCCCACTGCCATGAGATGGACAGTATTTTGGATACTCGTTCCTGGTTCCTCGAAGAAGCAAACAGCAAAATCCCATCTGATCAAGGATGGATACAAAACATCCATGAGAAAGAAGCATTTGTTATTAGAAGTCACTGAAATTTTAGTACAGTTTTATTACCAGAGCATAAGTTAAGTCCTGGGATTAATGCATTCTAGACCTGTTCTTTAAAATTTTCTCTTTTTTTCATTCTCATTTATTTTCCCTAGACAGCAACTAAAAAGAAATGGAAAAGGTAAGAGAGGCAAATGACTTGGCACAAGGTTGAGCATTCTTCATGCAAGTAAACAGAAAAGGATTTATGAGTGAGCACAACTGCCTGTAATCACAGAGCCAGGGAGGATGAGGCAAGAGGATTCTGAGTTCTAGACTCGTCTCATTTACAAAGTGAGACTCTCTCAAAGAACTTTTTTCATTATCAGTATTTTCAGTAATGATAAAAGGGAAGACTCCCAAACCTTCTTTTAAGCTGTGAATGCCCTATGTTCTAGGAATGACAGACATTAGTATTTATAGTTACTTGCAAAGAATATTATTTATACTGAATGTTGAGATGCAGAGCTGAAATTGGCTGACTGTCTTTCTTTAAGATGTTAGCATAACTAGCTGTGAATTAAATTGATGCTGAAACAAGCATCATTCCGAACAAGAAGCAAAAGCTGATATGATGAGATTTGTGCTTTTACTCTCTAAGTATTAAATGAAGGCTTAACCCCACAGTGTCTATATACGTCTGCATATAGAGTCTTTAAGAAGGTTACTCAAGTTAAATTATGCCACAACAGTAGGTCCTGATTATAGATTTTATCTGGAGAGTTACTGAAAATTCATGCTTGAAATCTTTAAGAAGCACTGTCTTGTGGCAGTCTTTACGTCACTGAGGGGTAACTCCTTGAGAGGGATTGTATAATCGAAGTCCCTCTACTTTTTATTGTTGTTGTTGTTGTTGTTGCTTTTCCCTGACTACGATGTGATACATATTCTGAAGCCACTATCCCCATGGAAAGGGTACTAGGGTGGAAACCTTTGGGATGCCATCAGATTGTGATGATAAAACCCTGTTGAACACAATTCATCCCTGTTTAAAAGACCAAACCAAACCAAAAAAACAAACAAAAAAACAAAACCAAAAGCGAAACAAAACAAAACAAATAAAAAAAAAAGCAACTCCACTGTTGAAAACATCATCTTCGTAAGAACATTTATTGCTGTATTTTTCAGTGGTAATGAAAGCCCTAGAATGTAAATGGATACCTATCATAAGGGTAGATCTCTGGATGCATTATTAAGTGTATCTACAATAGAATATTATGTAACTCCAAGCTCTTGAATTTGAGTTATTCTAGATGGCTTGAGGAAATCTCATCAGGCTCTGTTGAATGCCAGGTGAGCAGTGATCCTACAATTCCTGTGTCATTAAAAACTGATACCCCTTAAAGAAGTTTCAATGTGAGTAAGAATTTATACCAAAGCATATGCATATGTATCATTTTATTATAATATTTATTATATGGTATCTAGTTTTAATAGCACAAAGAAAAAGGGAATACATACATTATCACAGGGACGGAGTTGTTTTTTTTTAATTGCTAATATGAGCAGTAGGCAGCACACCAAAAAGAGACAAGGAAAAGCTGAAAGAAATAGTTATATAATTATAGCTATATATTTCTGCAGTGTTATATGAGGGTTTAGTTATAGTGAAACTATTTTTTATTGAAAATAGATTTTTCCCCCATACAATATATTCTGATTATGGTTCCTCCTTCCCTAACACTTCCCAGATCCTCCCAACCTTCCCATCCACCCAAATTTAACTGGAAAGCAGCTTATAGTTAAAGTGATCATATCAGAAATATAAGCTTGACCTAGACAAATCTGTCCCCTTCCTCATTGTGATGTGCATTTGTCTTTGTCTTGGTTGGCTGGCAGGTTGCCATCAGTTACCCCTCCACATGGAGGAGATACCAGTGTGTCAACCAAAGGCCCCAGACCTCTGAAGAAATGAACCTGTTTGGGTGGCTCACAAAACTCAGTGGGTGGAAATGCAGGGGATATGGGACAGAGCACCCCCAAGTCAGGGAAGAACACAAAGACAAATTCCTGGAGCATCTTTATTAGAAAGGACAGCAGAACCTGGTGCACCAGAGTATCTGTAAGTCTATGGACATCTCAGTTTTTATGAGTCACACTGAATGGAAATTCCCACATCATCTTGTTGCATAACACTGCCTGTTTTATAGATTTAGATCAGAAAGTATTCTTTTTGTTGAGTGCAGTAACACCCCAGTGTTCCATGAGTTTGGTGTCTGTAATTTTAAGTGTTAGGATCCCCAAAACACCTTTCCTGGTTCTCTGTAGTTGAATGAGGAGCACAAACAATCTAGTCTTAGGTGAAGATGAGCTAAGGTGGGGAATTAACTAAGCAGAATAAAAGAGAGAACTTTCAGTTAACAGGACAGTGACGTTTCATAATCTAAACCACGCTTGACACTGTGTAAGATGTCGCTCCTGTGCCATTGGAAAGTTGTTTTACACTCAAGGTTGGTGGAGCATGCCAGGAAGAAGTTGGTTTCTTAGGATCTCCTGATGTTTTCCTGTCCCAAGCTTCCCCAACAGGCCTCAGAACAGATACAACTGCATATGCTAAGCATGTAATGTTCGGGAATAGTGATTTTCTTAGGCCCAGCAATCCTTTATAGGAATAACAGTTACACTTTGAGCCCTTTGAGACTGAGTGGAAATTCCCGCATCTTCTTGTTGCATAACACGTTCTGTTTTATAGATCTGAAGCAGTAATCAAGTCAGAAAGTATTCTTTTTGTTGAGTGCAATAACACCCAATTTTCCATGTAAAGCCATTGATTTGTAGTTGCTGACTGGAGAACGATTTTAGTGCATTGAATGTTGTTGCTCCTTCAGGTTGAGTTTCAGATATTTTTATAGAGAGTATAGATTAGTTAAAAGAGAAAGTCGAATATTTAGTTTCTTGTGAGAGACCATGTGAAACACTGTTGATATTTATTTACCTAGTAGTTTTGGCAGGGTCCTTTCAAAATTGCCCAATGGAATTTTTCATGACTCTTCCTATAAATAATATAGTGCCCTCTGAATAATGGTTGTTGTTTTGTTTTATGCTTAGATTGAACCCAGGGCCTCATGCATGCCAGCCAAGCACTGTAACACTGAGCTGTGCAATTTTAAACTTGCATAATAACCCCCCACCATTCCTCCATTTTCATACCAATGTCAGGTAAAGACCCCAGGCCTCTAAAGACATAGACCCGTCTGGGTGGTTCACAAAAACTAGTGGGTAGGAGGATTACAGGTAATGTAGTAAGGTGACAAATAAGATATTTTTTAAGGTGGCAAGGTTCTAATTATGGAAGTATATTTTATTATATACATATTTCTTTGTATATTTTCAGAAGTCAGCCAACTTCATATGACTCTTCTTAACCATTTTATTTATGGACTCAGAGTGTTTATTAGGGTTGGCTTTAAAAATATTGGACTAGGGTTATAGTTTGATGGTAGAACATTTACCTAACATATAGGATGCTCCAGTTTCAATCCCCAGTAACCCCAAATATATAAATAGCTTTATTGACATATTGTTTGGGTACTATAGAATTCATTTATTTAAAGTACACAACTGCTTTTTAGTATATTCATGGGGTCATTCATCCATCACCCCAGTTAACTTTAATGTCCTTTATAAAGAAAAGAGAAAACCAAGCTGAGTGGCTTAGTGGTTAAGAACACTTGCTCTTGTAGAGGAGCTAGGTTCAGTTCCCAACACCAACATGATTTGTAACCATCTGTAACTCCAGTTCTAGGGAATCTAACACTCTCTTGTGACCTCTGTGGGTACCAGGCGTGCACGTGGTGTACATACATACATGCAGGCAAGGCACACATACACATAAAATAATTTTTTAAGAAAAAACTGGAAAATTTTTTTTTCATTTGTCAGTTGATAGATAACGTGCCACTTCTACTTTTCAGCATTTATAACAGCAATGCTGTTATGAACATTGTGTATAACTTTTCATGAGAAGGTCCAAACTTTTTTGTTGACTCTACTGATTTTCTAGAACACATTGTAATATCACACCTAATGAGGGCTCCCACATGCCCTCCTACATAGCTTCTTCTGGCCAGATGAATGAATTATCTGGATTGAAAACATAGTAGCTGAGGTCCAGACAAGGCTGGTAGCTTTTCTGACCTCATAGAGCTAGGAGGTGGATTGGGGCCCTGAATTTTGTTCCCAGGTTCAGTGCCTTACCAACTGATTAGAAACATGAAGGTCAAGAAGACCTGAAGCCTGCAGTACACAGATTGGTAAAGCCTGGTAGACTTTTTCTGTTTGGTGTTTCTTCTCTTTTAGACATTACAACAGTTTGGTCTGGTCTGAAGGCTTGAAAAAGAACATAAGAATTAGAACATTCCTTAGAGGTGTTCTTATCTCGTCTCCTAATTACAGGAGCAAGGCATCTAAGATACAGAGAATAGGAACTCGGATCTCTCTGCTCTTTGTTCTCGAGTCCTCATCCACCGCCATAGGTAAACATTAATTGTATTTATGAAGGGTGACGAATGCCAAGCATTTTTGTGTCTCTTCTCTAATTAGAACCCAGTCACTGGGCTGTTATCAGCCAGCCATGACCAGAAGGATGCCTGGGTGCGGGACAACATCTATAGCATCCTGGCTGTGTGGGGCCTGGGCATGGCCTACCGCAAGAATGCTGACCGTGATGAGGATAAAGCAAAGGCCTATGAATTGGAACAGGTAATAGTGACTGACATTAGTGTCTTCTCTGCTCAGTACCTTTTATTTTTAACTAGAAAACCGATGAGCAAATCATTGTATGTGCATATCAGGATGCAGTCTTTCATTTCTGCTATAGAATACTTTGTGAAGGCATTCAGATGGTTGACACATCACTTTTATCTTTGTGTTTGAGATAAAACAATAACATCACAAAGCACATTAAATATAAAACAAAACCATCCAAATTCTACCCCCAACATGTTAATATGCCTACCTGGTTATATTTCTCTCTCATGATATGATTATTTGCGAAAAGTTGATGCATGGCCATCCACCACAAGTACCAACTCTTCCTTCACCCTGGCCACCAAATGAGGAAAAAAAAGTAGAAAGCAAAAATCCAATGTATCAGAGCTAGACATCCCAAAGCATGTGCTTTTCAGAGTGGCTGGTTATATTCCAAAGAATATTTATCTAAATGCTGTTGCCATTGCTTAAAACAATTCTTAAACGTCCTTTAAAAATGCCTTTCTACTTTGTACCATTCTCCAGGAAGTGAGTCTTCCTCTTTCATACTCACCCTTTAGATCTGAGCCAAATTGGCATTATTTACTTTTTGTGCCTATGTTATTTGCCATATAGCTCAATGAAGGTTTTATATTAAGGTTTCCAAACTCAGGGATGGATGTAACCTAGTGCTAAAATGCTTACCTGGCATGCTAGTGACCTTGGGTTTAATCTCCAGTACTGGACAAATATTTTCCAAGATCAATAAGAAAATAAGACAATAAGACCTAATAAGACAAAGATTTACTATTATTGAAAGAAAATATTTTACCCTGAGCAGGAGATCTTTTCCAAATGTTTTGAGTACTAGTGCTTAGGTAAGTGCCCTGAAATAGAAAAATATAACCATCCTGGCATGAGAACATTTGAGATTTATCTTTATAAAGATGGAAGTTAGGGGATGGGGACTGAACTTGGGGCCTCAAACAAGATAAGCACACACTGTACCGAATGTCCTAGGATTTATCTTTAATTCATACATCCTTGGACAACCTTCATACCTAGTGGATGATTGGGCCCTGTTGTTGCTGTTTATAGTAGCCCAAATGGGCATGAGTGATAAGCAGCATGAAGGAAATTTGATAACTGTGGGAAAGCTCAGAAAGGAAGCTTATCTCTGGGAGCAAAGCTTGGATTTGACCAGGGCTTGCTCAGTGTGAGGTGATGAAATCACTCAGTTTTCGAAGTATATAAAGTTTTTAAAATTACAAATAACAGTCGCTGGCTGCTCCTCCAGAAAGAGGAATGGATGAGTGCATCAGTTATTTGTTGGTATAATAATTTTATGTCAAGTGTCTTGCTATTCTCCCATCATACACACGCACGCATGCACACACACACACACACACGTATTCACTAAGGTTGATTAAATTTTCTGTTCCTTCACTGAAACTCAAACAGACCACAATGTTTCATACCTAAGGTCTTTTGCTATTTGATGTGTGGTTAATAAACTAAAAGCTGGGACTAGGCATAGTGGTGCATGCCTTTAATCCCACACTCAGAAGACAGAGGCAGCTATATCTCTGTGAGTTTGAAGCCAGCCTGGTCTACATAGTGAGTTCCAGACCATCCAAGGCTGCATAGTGATACTAAATAAGTAAATACTAATGGAAATATCACCCTTGATTATGAAAAATAATAATCACTGGGCATCTTTGAGTAATATTCATTTAAGGGGCACTTAGGGCCCTTTCATTGTGTGAGATTGTCTTGTGCATTTGGGGATATTTAGGGACTCTAACCCTGATCATTAAGTTCTAATAATCTCCACCTGTCATTGTTCTGATTAGAATGTCCCTACCCCACATTTCCAGATGCTTCCCCACGACTGGTGATTGGCAGTACCAGTCCAAGTTGGAAATCACTCATCTCTTTTCATGGGAAATAGCTTTTCCTAGTTTGAGGGGAAGTCAGTTGACAAACGTGTATGCTATGTACAGTTAACCATTGTAACAGTGCTAATTTTACCTTATATTTGAGGTAACATTTTCTTACCCAAAAGATTTTGTAACAAAGAAATGGAATTGTATTCTAGGATCCTAGGATTTTAGAAGAGGAAGGGTCTGACTTCCAGACTTTTCCCTGGCCATGAACTTTCAGGCCCCTTTACCCTGCTGCCCCCTGTAAAGTGTGGTGTGTGCCATAGTACACCCATGCCTGTAAGTAGAAACTTCTTTTAGTCCATGATATCCGATTATCTAAGTTCTGTTTTTCTACGCCACTTGTCATCACAGAGAGCTGAGAAATGTTACTTCATCTGCTTCAGGCTCAGGTTCCTCATGTAGAGACTGGGTGAAAATACCGCCCACCTTATAAAGCTGGTACTGGAATTTGAAATAATATAAATAAAATGTTTTTCACAGTGTCTGAATAGAGTAATTAATTAATTAATGTAGTATTGTTATCATTTGATCTGAGACCACACTGGCCTCAAACTCACAGAGATCCTCCTGCCTTTGTCTCCCGAGTGCTGGGATTAAAGGCATGTGCCGCCACCACCCGGCTACATTATTATGATTTGGAATGCTAATGATAGTGATAGTAATCGGTTGCAATATTATTAATAATTATATTATTAAAAAATCTTGGATACTGCTTGTATATTGTAAGAACTTTGCTCAATGGTCCAATAATAGTGTCACAAATGGCTCCTTTGGCAAAGTATCATTACTTTTGGACAGGCATGGCAGGCTTAATTCATCCTTTGTGTAACAAAAATAAATTACTAAGAAATATACCATAGAGTTACAGAAATACAAAGCTCATAAAAATGTCAGAGCCCAAAGATGCATCTGCTCCAACCCTTTTACTTGAGATAAATCACTTTGTCAAAACATTTATTTTATGATGGAGTAGAAAAGTCTCAATAATGTGATCAATCAGAATACTTTTGTATAGTTGGGATCTGTCATTTTTGGAATATTGCCAGACAACACTGGCTTTTTGGCCATGTATGAGTAGTCAGTTTTCTTGAAGCCTTGTTCCTAATGCCACTTTATTTCCACAGAACGTGGTGAAGCTGATGCGAGGTCTCCTCCAATGCATGATGAGACAGGTAGGTGGGACGTGACAGACGGGTACCTCCGGAGCACTGGAGTCTTCATTTATGTCACTTTAATTGGGATGGCATCTTTGTTACATATGGAATTTTCTCAAGAAAAAGCAGAAATATTTTTTGCTTACTTTCTTTTTTTAAAATTATTCTCAATAATTCTTTTAAGCTCTGGAAGCATAGTTTCAAAGGACAGTTCTGAAGGTCCTCTTTCAAAGATTTATGTGTATAAAAGGAAAACATGTCTTTTTTAATTAAGAGAAATGATATTAAACCACTCAGAGAAACCCATGCACTACTTATTGTTTATTCTGGGTATTGTCACTTCACATTAAGTGCTTCTGTTTTGAAAATTTGTCAAAATTGGGGCCAGCTAGCTGAATCAGTCATCACTAAACCTGAAGACCTGAGTTCAGTGCTAGCACCCACATGTTAGTTGTCCTCTGCCCTCCCCTACATACCTGCCTGCATACATATACATACACATAAAAGATCAATAAATGTAATTGATGTTTTAAAGTTGACATTGTTATTGTATCTTCAGTGTAAGGCAAATGAAGCAATTTATTATAATGTTTATACACAGAACCTTCTACCAGAATCTGTACCATTTCAGAGGTTATTGTGCTCCCACCCCATCCTTAGTTGGAATAGCCAAAGACATTGCACTCTTTTTTTCTTTGCCATGTTAAGAAAAGAGAATTTGACATTTAAACAGTTTGTTTTCCTTCCTTCCCTATGTCCTTGAGAATGTACCATTTGTCCCTGCTGGGGAGTCTTTTAACAAGGATACCTTTTGACTTGAGCCTTACCTATGATCTCTGGGCTGAGGTATTTGCATTGAGTGAGTGGGAAGAAGCTCCATCATGGCCTCTGCGTGTAGTGCTCATTAGCAACTACTTCCCATCCTCCAGCCCCAGACATGTCACATAAGAGGTCTAGAAGATTCACTGATTATCCCTAGATATGCCATCTGCCAGCTATGAACCTGTACAGTTATGTGAAGCCAGCTTGCCTTCGTCCTCAGGTGGACAAAGTGGAGAAGTTCAAGCACACTCAGAGTACCAAGGACAGTCTGCACGCCAAGTATAACCCTGCTACTTGCAGTACCGTGGTGGGTGATGACCAGTGGGGCCACCTCCAGGTGGATGCCACCTCCCTCTTCCTCCTGTTCCTGGCCCAGATGACAGCCTCAGGTGAGCCGTGGCCATTCGAGTGACATTTCAGAAAGTAAAGAGGGTAATGTCCATTTGTACTGTGATGACAAAATACCCAAGACTGGGAAATTCAAACAGTATAGAAGTTTCTTTTCTCACAACTCTACAGGCTGAAAAGTCCAAGATTAGTGTACCAACAAGTTCAGCTGTCTGGTGAGAACTGCCTCCTCTGAAGAAGTAGAGAGCTTTGTCTTTACACAGCAGGTGGATTAAGAACTGAATGCTGTGTATAGCCTTTTTCACGAGGGCCCTAATTTATCCATGCTCTAAACTCATATAGGCCCCTGCATCTTAGAACTGTCACATTAGTAACACTGAATTTCAGAGGGACACACTGAGAACATACCAAGTACTATAAATGAGTAGTAGATTATACAGAGGAAAAGCGTACTTCCCTGTGGTATCATGTGCATCTCTGTCTTGCTAGGGCAGAGAATGCAGGGGCCCAGGCTGACACCTATAGACAGAAGTTAGCCTCTACCTGGGCAGTACAAGTTTTCCTTTGGCTCACTCAAGGCTAGGGAATACTTCTGGACTCCAATCTTTGCTTTGTTGGAATCTTCTCTGCACAAACATAACATGTTCCAGAGAACCCATGCCTTATCTGTGAACTTTCTTCCCATAGACACACCCTCAGTGATGGAGCTCCCCTCACTTTGTCTTTCCTTTTACTTCCTTTCTGCTTTGTCGGATCAGACATCAACCTTAGGACTTCCTTCAGAGTTACTTCAGTGCCCAATAAGAAAAGCTTTTTGGGAACCTAGTCTATATGGATACACACCTTCTTGGGCCGGGATGGAGCGGGGAGGGCCTTGGACTTCCCACAGAGCAGGGTACCTGCCCCCTCTTAAGGAAGCAGGGGGAGGGAGGAGGAGTAGTGGGGGAGCGGGAGGGCCTGGGACAAGGGGAGTAATTGGAAATTTTTCTTTTAACAATAAAAAAAGGGAAAAAAAAGAAAAGTAAAGATAGGATCAAAAGACTTATCTGCTAACAAAATGTTTGTGTATACTGGCAACTCTCTTCATGGTGTCACTTTTCTTTATTAGGCTTGCGTATTATTTTCACCCTCGATGAAGTGGCCTTCATACAGAATCTTGTCTTTTACATAGAAGCTGCATATAAAGTTGCTGTAAGTACCCATGCTAGTAGTCTTTTTTCTAGTTGTCAAAAAATCAAATCAAATCATCCAGTTTTGTGAATGCCAGCTATTTGTGGCTCACTAGAATGTTAGCGAAACTAGAGCTGTCAGAATGTGTCACCTTTGTGTGCAAAGTATTTAGTTTTTGTCCTGGGATATGGATTTCATTTTGGAATGTACCACACACTCTGTCTGAATACATTACTGTGTTCAGTAATGTATTAAATTGTCCTGTAGGATATGTATGAGCTGAACTGAGTTGGGCTACAAAGGGAGCCATGTTGGTTCCTCAGTGAGAAATGGAGTACCATGGGGTTTACCCCATCATCCCACAGGCAGAGAAGGCCACACTCGCCGTATAAACATGAACAGAGGGCTGGAGAGATGGCTCAGTGGTTAAGAGCATTGCCTGCTCTTCCAAAGGTCCTGAGTTCAATTCCTGGCAAACACATGGTGGCTCACAACCATCTGTAATGAGGTCTGGTGCCCTCTTCTGGCCTGCAGACATACACACAGACAGAATATTGTATACATAATAAATAAATAAATAAATAAACATGAACAGAATTCACTTCTTCAAGGCTTCTGTCTATGTTGGAAGATGAGGCTTGATATACTTTTTGAACAGTAGTTCTCAGCCTTCCCAATGCTGTGACCCTTTAATACAGTTCTTCATGCTGTGGGGACCCCCGCAACCATAAAATTATTTTCATTACTACTCCATAATGTAATTTTTCTACTGCTATGAATTGTAATGTAAATATCTATGTTTTGGGCTTGAGTCTTAGGTGGTCTTAAGTGACCCCTTGAAAGTGTTGTTTGACCTCTAAAGGGTTGCGACCCACAGGTTGAGAACCTTTGCTCTAGACACTAACTAATTTGCAAGGCAGACTGTCAAGGCAGTAAGGAAAGGGCCGATGGTCCTATGGCTTGTGCAGCTCCTTGACTCTGTGCAACAGGAAAACTACAGAGATACTGTGTACACAGATGAACATAGCTGTGTCTCAAGTAGACTTCATGAAAAATGAGCAAGGGCCAGAGTTTTCTAATCCCAGTTCTAAAGCAGTGATTTATGTTCTCTCACAGGAGACATTGGTGTATCTGGAAACATTTGGGGCAGTCACACTTAAGAGAGAGAGTGCATCTTGTGAGTGAAGGCCAGGAACTGCCTATAATACATAAGAGAGCCACATCAACCTATGTCTAGACTTATCTGTCTCAGAATGGAAGTAGAATCAAAGTTGACAGACCTGTATAAAGAAACTTAAGCTATTTTTGTGGGAAAGGTATGCTTTCAGGCAGACCTTGGGAGATACGTAGGGTTTCCATAAGAAAGGGAGAGAAGGGCTGGAGAGATGGCTCAGAGGTTAAGAGAACTGACTGCTGTTCCAGAGGTCTGAGTTCAATTCCCAGCAACCACATGATGATTCACACCTATCTATAATGAGATCTGGTGCTCAGAACACTATATACATAATAAATAAAAGAATATTTTAAAAAAAAGAAAGGGAGAGAACGGGCATTTTGAGTGCAGGAATAGTAGGAATGATCAACAGGTACAGGCAGGAACAGGCTGTTGGCGGGGAAGGTGTGATTTAGGAAGAGCAGAGGTTGGGAGCATTTGGGATGCAGAGTAAAGGCCCAGGTGAAAATTGACACTGGAAATAGTGGAGCGTCTTGTCAACTTGCTGACATGCTGAAGGTGGAGGCCAGACTCTATGGCCATGCAGAGAGAATCATTGACGTGATTTACTTGGGAAGAAACTATTGCTCAATAGTTATCTGAAATGGAGGCTGAATGCATCACAGTCTTTTTTTATATTTATTTATTTATTATACAATATTCTGTCTGTGTGTATGTCTGCAGGCCAGAAGAGGGCGCCAGACCTCATTACAGATGGTTGTGAGCCACCATGTGGTTGCTGGGAATTGAACTCAGGACCTTTGGAAGAGCAGTCAATGCTCTTAACCACTGAGCCATTTCTCCAGCCCCGCATCACAGTCTTCAAGGGTGAATTTTCTAGCTGCTAGATTGGAGTGTCGAATATTAACAAGCAAAAGAATGCACAGATACGAGAAAAGATACATGGGTCCACCTACATGGCCTGCTTGCAGGACAGGGTCTACAGTGGCCCTGATATATCTAGGTCTCTGTGTTCACATTTGTAAATGTTCTTCCTTGTTTTGTTTTGCTTTGGTTTTTGTTTGTTCTTTTTTTTTTAATTTTTACTTTTTTAGTTTTTTTGAGACAGGATGACCTCAAACTCAACAATTTTCCTGCTTCCACCTTCCAGGTGCTGGGATTACAGGCATGAGTGCTATGCCTGATTGTTTTCATAGTTTTGAAGTCTTTACCACTTCTGGAAACAAGTCATTAGTCCTAATTTTCAATTTTTATGACTTCATATAGTAAGAGCCACTATGTCCACCATTCCTCTTTGAATATTAAAAAATAAAAACTATATTTTGGCATCAACCCTGCTCTTTTTTTTTTAAGAGTATAATATAATTATATCATTTCCTCCTTTCCTTTCCTCCCTCCAAACCTTCCCATATACCCCCATGCTTTCTTTCAAATTCATGGCCTTTTTTCATTAAATATCTAAATATAATCTACTCAGTCTCTATGTTATGTGTGTATACATACATGCATACATACATACATATGTTTTCAGGACTATTTGGTGTCAGATACCAAATTGGTGTGCTTCTCCTTGGGGAAGACTATTACTCCCACTGCCAGTATTCCTAAGTTGCCTATAGTTCTTTCTAATTCCTAAGTTGTCTATAGTTCTTTCTATGGTTGAGGCTTCATGAACCTTTCCCCTTCCATGGTAGCATGTCTGTTGGTATCGTATTTGCTCATGGTGTCATGTTTAGGCAGTCATGTTGAATCTTGTTAGGTTTTTGCTCTTTTAGTAGTGTATGAAGTATTTTGAATCAACATGTGATACTTGAATTTTTAATAAAAATATGAATCACCAGAGATAGGTATGTATGTATTGAGTCTTCTAAATTAATTTGTATGACTGGGTCTTTAACACCATGTGTGTTCAGTGAGTCATTTTTGACCTCAGCTTCAGTTCCTTGATGAACATTTTCTTTACACAGAGGTAATGCTAAAAATAGATTTTGAAATTGTTTTAAATAAGTTCAAAGGCATTGACCAAATAGAAGGGCAACACTTTGATTTTAAGATAAGTAAAATATATTGTTCACTGCAAATTGATGCCTTTTAGAAATAAGCCTTCAGAGTCTTTGTATGTTCTTTTGTTCCACTTGAGTATTTTCTTCTAAAATTCTGTACAGAGGCTTCCTGAGCTGAACTCGAGCAAGAACAGAATGAATATATACAGCCACATAGCCTTTGAGAAGCCATCCTTCTGTTTCATTGTGTTTTGCTAGGAGAAAGAAATTGCTTTTTCATAGTATTCTTACGTACCCCCACCTCTGATAGCTGCCTTTTTCTCCCCAGGATTATGGAATGTGGGAACGTGGAGATAAGACTAATCAGGGCATTCCAGAACTGAACGCAAGCTCTGTGGGAATGGCCAAGGTGACAGTTCTGTTTGTTCTCTCTTCTGTGTGTGTTTACTTTTTTGTCAGGTTCTTTTCTTCGGGAATTTGAATTGAATATGATTAGTACTTTTCTTTTGAAAGCCAGCAGCAAATATATGAAATCCAAGTGCCACCTGTACCCCAGCCAAGTGAAGTTATAGGTCAAGAAGATAGATTTCTAACACTGAAATCTGAATGTAACAGAAACTAAGTTGTTCAACCCTTACTATTTGATGTGTCACCCATGAGTCCAAGCTCTTGCTGTTAAGCTGTGTTAGTGATGGCCAGTCTTCCTCTCTAAGTCATGGCGAAGGTTAAATAACATGAGAATTTTGTAGGTGAGATGCACAGCTTCAAGTCTACAAGGTCAGATAAGTAACAATAGTCAATAAAGCTGGCCAGAGAGAAAGAGAAGAGGGCAAGAGGGATACTGGGGATGCTGTGATCTTTCCTTGAAAGTATTTCAACTAAAAATCAGTTTTAAAAAATGGTCTTCAAGCTTGCACTGTAATGTGTGCCTCTAATTCCAACTTCTCAGAGTACCGAAGCAGGATGGTGACTTGAACCCAGGAGTTTGGGGCCAACCTGGGCAACACAGTGAGGCCCTGTTCTAAAAAGGAAAAAGAGAAGAGAGGCAATGAGATAAGACAGGAGAGAGATGGAGACAAGAAGAATGGAAACAGAAGACAAAATGGATGGGAGAACTCTTAAAGCTGAACAGTGTACCTGTGGGGCACATCCAGCCTGTAGGCCACTGGTGTGAATCTCTTGCTAAAGACATTCAGTGTGCAGCCTTCCCACCTCCTTCTCAATGTAGGCATGAACTGCTTAGACAGCATGAAGGTTCCAGAGCCACAGTTTTAAAAGCAACAATGAATATGCTCCAATACAGCAAACTGACAGAAAATGTACTTTTTACTGAAAACCTAATTAACTTTGTCAATTAACCATGAGGTAGGTTAACTGCAAAAATAGGTAAACGAAAAGCCAGTCCTGAGTTAATTTTTTGTGCCCCCACACGTGTTGTTAGCGTCTTGTTAATTTTCCATCATTTGGTAGAATATCACTTTCATATGAGGAAATGGCTTCCTGTGTTTTCTTTCTTATTCATAGAATGAGCAGTGTCATCCTAGAAAGCTCTGAGCTACTGAAAATGAAGAGAGACCATGACGATAGGACTCTAGAAAGATTTTAAATTCATCACCATTAGCAGAAATGTGTATGTTAGATTGTGTAATGAAAAAGGAGTGCCATTGCAATTAGGATGCATGTGTGTTTATTAAAAAGAACAGTAATTCTTACCCATTTTTGTAGGCAGCACTTGAAGCAATTGACGAACTCGATCTCTTTGGAGCCCATGGAGGACGCAAGTCAGTCATCCATGTCCTGCCTGACGAAGTGGAGCACTGCCAGGTAACATCCAGCCTGGCCACTGCCGTGAATCTCAGGCTAAAGCACTTAGTGTGCCTCCTCCCGACCTCCTTCTCAACATAGGCTCCAGAAAATAGGGGAGGAGAATCCTAGCTAAGAAAGCCTTGGGCCCCACTTCCGGTTACTGATGTGACCTCTTTGTGATTCAGCCTCCTCATCTATAAAGTGGTATAGGTGCCTTCCCTCTGCCTCAGAGTAACTGTAAGGAGCAGAGTAAATGAGCCTGGCCAACTTGCCCAAGTGTTTTATAGCCAGAAAGTACCATGCAGACATGAACCATGGTGGGTCTCTGTACATGCAGCTAACAGCCAAAGCGTCTTGGTTTTGCTAGAAGCAAAATCTGTTCTGCTTTTTTGAGTACGTAGGTGGTTTTCTCACAGCTTCGTTTCTTAGTGTTTCCAAATGGAGTGGCTCACAAGTGGTATTCAGAGTAGGCGTAGGGGAGGGGGGGAATGAGAGATGGCAAATTTATAGAACTTATTTGAAATACAGATCATAAGAATGATTGGTACAGTGTAGGGGATACCATTAAGCAAAAAGTCCTTAATTATTTTTAGCAATTGTTAGTGTGGGCCTCCTATGTGCTGGGACTAAAGTGAGCCAGAAACATAACTTGTAAGAGGAGTAAACCATGTTTGATGGTATGTGCCTGTAATCCCAGGAGGAAGAGGCAGGAAGACCAAAAGTCCAAGCTCATCTCCAGCTACTGAGGGAATTAATTACCAAGTTCAAGGCTAGCTTAACTACAACTTAACTAAGTTAAGCTACATGAAACCCTGTCTCCAAAAAAACTAAACCCCAAACACTTGTAAAAAGCTTCAAGTGAGAGTTCATGTTTCCAGGCAGAGAATCCCTGAAAAGGAGTGATTATAACCATGTACTTTATAGTTACATTTTGGTCAATGATGGATGGCATATACTGTGGTATCATATTGTATTTTGTCTCTTACTGACCAAAATGTACCACACAGCCTGTGCGTGTGTAGTAGTCTATATGATCTAAGCGTTTGTAAGTATACTCTATGATATTTATGTAATGGTGAAATCACCTAATATTGTTTTTCTCAATCACTCATTAAGTGATTCATGACTGTAGTTAAAGAACTGATCCAAGAATTGGTTGACTCTAAAAAAGGTTTATCCTAGAGCTAAAGGGTTCCACTCAGCCCCACCTTCCAACTCATTCCATTTTTCTCTGTAAGCATTAATGAAGTCTATGGTATTTTCTTACAGTATACACTAAAAAAGGAATACTGACTGGTATGTGTCTTAGTAGATATATAGTGTAATGGGAAAGTATAAGTTGGGTTAGAATCCTAGCTCGATCATTGGCTGCATGACCTTGGGCATGCATCCTGTGTCTCAGAGTCCTTGTGTATTAATTTGCTATAATACCTTATCTCTAGCTTCAGATGGAATATTTAATGAGCTTGTTTTTTTTAATCTGTACACAATAGATCCCAACATTACTTCCTTTACTTTTCCAAATGTTTCCTTATACTTCTAACCCCCTTCTACATTTATAGTGCTTAATCTAGCTACCTTATTGTTGAGGTCCAACAGGGGTGGCCAGCTGATGCCATGCTGGTAAGACTGAGTCCTTCTCCAAATAAACAAACTCATTTGAACGTTTCCTTTAGGCTAAGGTGATGATCTCTAGCCACTATATCTAGCTAGTCCTGCTTCTCTAGCTTAAACTACTTCTTTGTTTTTATTCAGTCAATTCTTTTCTCCATGTTGCCAAGAGCATCAACATCTAAAGAAATCGATGCCGGACTTCTTTCTATTATTTCTTTCCCGGCCTTTGCAGTAGAAGATGTGAACCTTGTGAATGTGACCAAAAATGAAATAATTTCCAAGCTTCAGGTAAGCGTTGGCCAATGCCCCCTGTTCTACATTAAATGCCACATTCATGTGATGACATGGGGGCATCTAGCTTATCTTTGTAGCTCATGGTATGGTTTCCCTAGATCAGTAGTTCTTAGCCTGTAAGTTGTGAAAACCCCATAGTGGTTGCATATCAGATATTTACATTATGTTTCATAACAGTAGCAAAATTATAGTTATGAAGTAGCAACAAAACTAATGTTATGGTTGGGGTCACCACAACATGAAGAAATGTATTAAAGGATCGCATCATTAGGAAGGTTGAGAACCACTGCTTAGAGGTTATAGGAAGAGTCCTTACAGAATCTCTTGAAATCTCTATAGACCCTGCCAGAACAAAAGCACATATCCAAGTGCTTGCTATACAAGCATGAGGACCTGAATTCAGATTCCCAATACCCATTTAACAATCCAGCAGCACATATCCATAATCCCAGCACTGGGGAGGAAGAGATGGGTGGATCATCAGGTTTGCTGGCCAACCAGTTTAGCAGAATTGGTAAACTCCAGGTTCAGAGAGAGTCTCTGTAACAGAAAAATAAGGTGGACGGGGATTAAGTAAAATGGCTGATCTCTCTCTCTCTCTCTCTCTCTTTCTCTCTCTCTCTCTCTCTCTCTCACACACACACACACACACACACACACATACACACATCACATCAAAGGAGAAAGGTTGACTTTGAAAAGAGAAAGGAAGCTAATCGGGGGAGAGAGAAGAAGACAAGAAAATAATAGGTAAATGAGAACAAAGTACAATAAAAAATATTAAAATTATAAAATATAATGAAACTCATATTGTTGTATTCCAATAAGATTTTGAATGGTGAGACTCCATTACTGCATGCAGTAACAGATCACTAAGCTAAGACCATCTTACATTCTCAGCAAACAGAAATCTATAAAGTTGTCCAAGGATGTAAGTTTCCTAAGTCAAAGCTTCCATATTGATTGTCCCACCTATATTCAGTAAGAAATATCTTTGTCCCTTACAAACAAAGGAATTAAAATGTCTTAAATCATATTCCCAAAAGAAAGCAGCTGGAGGGGAGGGGTTAAGCTCTGTGGAGAAAAGAGGATGATTTAGGTAGCTGCAGTTGAAAGGGCAGTTGAAATGTGCTTACAGGACAAGTGACTTCTATGCTGAGTCCCCTGGACTGATTCCCAGAACCACACAGAACTTGTACAGACCTCCTGGACAAGTGATAGCCAAGCCTGCCAGGACAGCACCACCTCCAAAAGAAACTGGGAAATAGGCATCCAGAGCTGCATCCAGGGATTAGGAATAAGGCACCATCGTACCCAGTCTACTTTCTTGACACCCAGAAAACTGGAGAGGAGCCATAATATCTGCAGCCAGTGAACCAGCTACCACATGGTTCAGGAGACCCCACCTCATTACTTCCACCTCATAACTCCCTCCCCCCTCCAAGTCTTGTGAGGCCTCTGAAGCAGACGGTCTTCAGCATGCACAGCCTGAGTGCAGTGAGTCTGGAGTAGCCTTTAGCTTCCCAGATATACACAGAGCAGCCAACCATTTCAGATGTCAGTGGTTTCCTCACCGAGTGAGGCTACCTTTGCATCTATGTCTGATACTGTAAACCTCATGGAAGGAATAGTCATTCACTGAGTCCCTGAGGAGCATATTTGTAGCCCCACCCCAGACTGATGGAATGTTCCTGTGTTCTCCTCTGAATGCTCATCAAGACTGAATTTGCTTTGCTTAGTACTTAAAAAGAACTCTTTACATTAAAGCAAAGAACACTGGTACATGTTTGCTCACTGAAAAATGCAAGGGAAAGGGGATGAAGTACTGACTTGAGTTGAAATTAAAAGGCAAAGAAAATTTCTTTCGATTTCATCAGCTCTGCTTTTTTTTTTTATTCACCTTACCAGGGGCGTTATGGATGTTGTCGCTTCCTTCGGGATGGTTATAAAACCCCAAGAGAGGTTGTATTTAAATATTGCTTCTTATGTTCCTTATCTGCTCCATATCTACCTGCCACTGTGTCATTTTCCCTCTATTGCTTATAATTACATGTTGAATATTGGGAAGGAAAGTATTAATTTTGGAGTCAGCAAGCCTGGAGTTATAAAGAAAAGAACGATCATCAGGTCAAGCCGGTAATGTGAAACCAACTCGTAAATCAAGGATGAGTAAAGTCTGTGGCTCACACGTTATTTTCTAAAGATAATTTGTAGCCTTCTCTTGGGTTTTAATGCCACAGTGATTAATATTATGATATAAATTATAATATAAATGAAACAGATCATCTGCCAAGCACTGCGATAAACAAATTGCTATTTCTTAGAGAGATAGGATGCTTTAAGGTCATAAACTACTGAGAAGTCCTTTGTGTATTTCTGATTTAGTGTCTGAAATTTTGCCCAAACTAGCGTTTCTCCATGATTGTAGACTGCACTAACTGAGACAGGCAAGGGAAACCAAGTGAGGCAGAGTGGCATTGTGTAGGAAATGTAACATCCTTTTCTAAAACTCTTATATATTGGGTTCTAGGACCCTCATCGACTGCATTATGACCCTGCTGAACTAAAGCTCTTTGAAAACATTGAATGTGAATGGCCTGTGTTCTGGACTTACTTAATCATAGATGGAATCTTCAATGGTGATGCTGTTCAGGTGAGAAAATGCTGGGCACTGTGCTCATAAGCCTGTTTATCCAACTGATGGGCTGATCACTATTAGCAGACAGTCATTTTGTTTCAGCTATATGTTGCCATTTTAAAAACTTTTCCAAAGCCTAGTGAATTAAAGCAGCAGCTGTTTTATTTATTTGTGCATAATTCTGTTATTTTGGCAAAGCCAGTAGGAACAGATTGTCTCTGCTTCTCCTCATGTCCCCTGGGATAGTTCATGGTGCTAGATCTTAAGATGGTCCCATTAACATGGCTGGTGAGTAAAATCTGACTGCCAACTAAGGCTGGATGCTCAGCTGAGCTGTGGTAAGGACTTGGTTCTTATCCATGTGCCTCACTTGGGCTTTTCAGAGCAGTAGAATCTCTGGGTCATTAGATTTTTCATGCCATAGTTGTCTTTTCCCCAGAAATGTAAACGCATAGGCTGCCAAGCTTTCTTAAGTCTTATTACAGAACTGGTGAAGTGTCTCCACCATATGGTTGGTTAAATGAATGGTACATACTCAAGAGTGGGAGTTGGGGGAACTAGACAAGGGCATGTGTGCTAGGAGGCATAGTTCCTGTCTATCTCAGACAGGTGTTCCTTTTATTCCTTTCAGATCAGTCGGTAACTTTGCTGTTTTTAGGTCTAGTTCATAGGCACTCTGGATTAGTGATACTTTTCAGATAACATTTTGTTTACTGTATCAACCCCGAACTGTCTCCAAGCTCCAGCTTCACTCCCCTTTCTTTCCATTATCTACACCTGAGCCTGAGTGGTTCTATTAAAAAGACAAGCTTAGATTAGGCTGCTGCCCTGCAGTGTTAGTCGCCTTCCAATTGCTGTGACAAAATATCTGAAATAAATAAGTTAAAAGGAGGGGAATCCCCTTTTGGCTCACTATTTCAGAGGTTTTAGATCCTGGGTGGTTTTAGCCTCATTCCTTTTGGTCCTGCAGTGTGGTGATATATTGTTTCTTGGCCAATATGAGCTGCATATGTACAATACCTTAAACAAGAGTAGAAACATATGTACAGTATGCTCTAACAAAAATAACCTTAAGTTTGTATCAATATACAAAAGTCCATACCAATGTAAAATATTTAAGAGTAGTAGTTGCTTTTTTAGTTTAAAAGTCGTTTCAATAATCTACTTG
Organism: Dicrostonyx torquatus; assembly: GCA_028555095.1. Lineage (NCBI taxonomy): Eukaryota > Metazoa > Chordata > Mammalia > Rodentia > Cricetidae > Dicrostonyx > Dicrostonyx torquatus. Next base: position 505,743 of record JAQHUG010000127.1, on the reverse strand, counting down.
TTTATCCTGTCATTTCTATATCCCCCTTTTTCTTTTTGGAATGAGATCCTTAAATCTAATTTTCTTCGTTCAGCTTGTTTCTTGACCATTACCAATAACAACTTGTAACCAACCCACCTAAATAATGACAAATATCCATAACCCACCAAATGACCAAAACCCACCTAACCAATCTCTTGGGAATGTGGGTGTCTTGTTCTCTAGACTGCATCCTATGTATGTGGAGCAGTGGCATCTCTAGAGGACCCTGAGAAAATTGAAATAATGGTCAATTACTGGGAGAACTAGCTGTATCATTTGTTGCCAGTCTCTGTGTAATGGGAAAGTGCAGGGCTTATCTGAAATCCTGGCTGGAGTAGTGCATGAGGCTGGACCACCTCAGCTAGCCAACTTGAATTTTCCTGATCAATTTGTGGTCCAAAGCTGATCTTTGGGTGGTGTTTATCATCTTAGTATCATTACCACGGTCCAGGTGGATTTATTGTGGGGCCCCATCATCCTTTGGAGACTTAAAACAGTCACTGTTAGGAATGGTCATGATTCACTGCAGAAAACTAAACATTTTAAATATCATATGCAGCAGATCTCGGAGAGGTTAAAGACTCACAATTTGTTAAGTATATCCATGGTACACAAAATAGGCTCTGGAAAATCTAATAATACCCTGAGACTAGCATATAATTCTGACTTTGAACAGAATCATAAGGACTTGGAGCTTTACTTAAATTTACTGACTTATAACTTGTCTTTTCTGATTTTTTTTGCATCAGTATAGAATGTAGGCTCCAGAAATTGGTATTCCTTGTACAATGTGAGGAAGGATCCAATTAGTTCTCTTTATAAACTGAACTCTCTTGCTTTTGGGATATTTGGTCCTAATCCCTCCCAAAAATTACTGCAAACTTTTTGCCAATGTTCATTTTCTGTCCATAATGAAGAAGTTTCAGCATTAGTAAAAGGGACCACAATTTCTGCTGAGTCTACTCCTACTATTTGACAAAGTCTTAATTTTTTTCACAATCAATTCAAAAACGTTTTCTACATGGCTCTTTAATTTCTTACTCTGTGTGTTAAAAATATCCATTCTAAGATATTATCTCTGCCTAAGAATTCCTGTAGGAAAATGCATAGAAGGTAAAACAACCAGAATACAATTAAGCTCTAGATCCAAATGATTGACATGTGTATCCTGTAATGTCTTTTCTACCAAAGCCAATTCTCTCTCAGCCTCAGCTGATAATTTTCTTAAACTATTTATGTCCTTATCACCTTGTAAGGTTTGAAGTAAATTGCTTTGTTCCTGGGTAGTCAGTTGAATTCTAGGCCATAGCTAGTTAATTATCTCCCAACAATTTTTGAAATCATTAAGAGTTTGCAATTGATATCTCCTGATTTGTACTTTCTATGGTTGAATTTCTGTAAACCTATTTTATATCTTAGGTAATTAATAAAATAACTTCTTTGTATCTTTTCAGGAGCAATTTGTAATTCCCAACAAGGCAAAATTTTCTTTACTTTTTCAAACATTTTCTCTAAGGTATCTGCATCTGAATCATCTCTTCTCCATGTTTTCCATTGTAACTGAGGGTCAGCTTCCAATACTGCTATAATTAAACCTTTTAAGTCTCTTGGAATAATTCTGTTCCAAGTGGTCCATGAATTTAACATCTGCTTTACAAATGGAGAATTCATACCATATGAAACTATTGCTTCCTTAAATCTCTTCAAATATAAAATTTCTATAGGATTCCAGTTAGCTTCTGCATAGCCTTAGAGATGCCTATCATCTGGTGGTCATTCTTGAATAGTAACTGGATAAATTAAGGTTGGTTTCCTAATAACCTTGGACTGCTCCTCTTCAGATTCATAGTGCAGTGAGTGGTGTAGTAGGTTCTGTCTATGAATATTTTTCTTTGTTTCATTATAATGTATGTCTTTCTAAGTAAGGATTGTATCTTACCAATTTTTTTTGTATTTGGCACTGCCATCAAAAAACTTTTTAAAGGATAAAGCATGAATTACCAAACTGATAATGATTATAAATGACATTATGTCAATCCCCACTAAGTTGATTATCCATTTATTTTGTTCCATGCTCAAGCCATCCATTGTGGAACCATACAGGGACCTAATATCCTGCATCATAATATTGTTTCCCATTTTTACATGGGGAAAAACTTTTTAAAACTAATCCCCCCTTAAGAATTCCCAGGTGTCTCACCAGGTCTGATGACAGTGAAGTGTGAGACTGGCTCTTGCTACACAGCATGGCTGGGCAGAGAATATAGGTGTTGCACGACCTGACTGAGAGCTGCTCATGTGTAGTTCGACTGGCTCTTGC